>WAAE01010452.1:5798-19266 GCA_013400495.1 Nicator chloris
GGTGGTCCCCTTTGGTGGCCCTGGATGTGCCACAGCGGGGCCGTTGTCACCTCAGGTGGAGCCGTGGCAGTGCTGTCCCTGTGCTTTCTGTGATGAGGTTTTCTCATCAGTGAAGCGTCTCCACAGACCCAGGGAGTTCTCACCAATCCCTCCTTTCCTGGGTGCCCAAACAGCCTCTTTATCCACCTCCACATTCCTGGAAAGCTGTTGAATCTCAGTGTCTTGGGGAGCTCTGGGTGTCTGCCAGGAGCTGTGCTCAGGCCTGCACACATCCAGATGTTTTAGGTTTTAAGGCAGATGTGACTGAGCTGCATGAGTCGGCAGACTGATTTCACTGCTCAGGTCACGGAACCATGGAATGGTCTGGGCAGAAAGGGACCTTAAATCCCCCCCAGAGCCCCCCCTGCCATGGCAGGGACACCTCCCACTGCCCCAGGCTGCTCCCAGCCCCAATGGCCAACCTGGCCTTAGGCACTGCCAGTGATACAGGGGCAGCCACAGCTGCTCTGGGCACCCTGTGCCAGGGCCTGCCCACCCTGCCAGGGAATAATTCCTGCCCCAGATCCCATCCACAGCTGCTCTGGGCACCCTGTGCCAGGGCTGCCCACCCTGCAGATGCTGCTGCCTTGGCAGAAAGGGGCAGCTCTTACCTTAGGGGAGCTCTGAGCCAGCAGCGAGGACCAGAGGTAGCTGTGGGCAGTGTCCTGTGGTACCACCAGGCTCCGTGGAACCATCAGGGGATGCAGCAGCTGCCCACCCACGCCCAAGCCCCCCAGAGCTGCCCGGGCTGTCCTGGGAAGGGCTGAGATGTCCCTTCAGCACCTGACACGGTGGCTCAGGGTGATTCTGACACCAGCACGTGGCTCTGCCCTGCCTGGAGAACATCAGATGATTCTGGCTTTTCCCCAGGCCCCAGCGGTTGTGTTGCTTTTACCCTGGGGCAGGAAGGTGTCTGTCCTTGCTAAGCTTCAGGATTTATTGTCACATTACACTCTCGAGCTGAGAATCTAATGAAGAAAATTGCATTAGGAACCCAATAAATACGTCAGGGAAGAATTGTCTCATCCAAAGAGGGGCTGTGCTGCAGAAAACCCTCTGGCTCATAGTCCAGGCACACTGAGACCTGGCTGAGTGTCCTGTGGAAGGTGCAGGAAGGCTGAACTCACAAATACTCTTTTGCTTTAATTAACTCGTCCTGCACATCTGCTGCTCCCCCCTCCCACCCAGTGGGTCACTCTGTCACTGAGGGCCCAGGGGCCCTGTCCCAGCATTGTCACAGGAAATGCAGGCACTGGGTTGTGCCCAGGCTCGGAGCTTCCTGGGATGATTCGTGTCAGAGAGACTTCTGAAGGTCTCTGCTCCAGCCTCTGCCTCGTGCAGGGCCAGCTGGGAGCTCTCCTGGCTGTGTCCAGCTGGGTCTTGAAAACGTCTGAGGATGGAGATGTGCAACAACCTCTGGGCAGCCTGCTCCGGTGCCTCATGGGGAAACATTTCTCACTTTATTCACTCTAAACCACCCTCCTTTCAACTCCAAGGATGGATGTTGCCTCCATCCCTCTTCCGTGCTTGCTGTGAAGATCCTGGTCCAGCCTCCTTGATGCCTCCTTGGAGGTTGGACAAGGCTGCTGCTGGATCCCTGCAGACCTCTGCTCTGGGCTGAACAAGCCTCTTCCCTGGATTCCCTTTTTCCTGGATTTCCTCTTTCCTGGATTCCCTCCTTCCTGGATTCCCTCCTTCCTGGATTCCCCCTTTCCTGGATTCCCTCTTTCCTGGATTCCCTCCTTCCTGGATTCCCTCCTTCCTGGATTCCCCCTTTCCTGGATTCCCTCTTTCCTGGATTTCCCCTTTCCTGTATTCCCCCTTCCCTGGATTCCTTCTTTCCTGTATTCCCTCTTTCCTGGATTCCCCCTTTCCTGGATTCCCTCGTTCCTGGATTCCCCTTTCCCCCTCCCCAGGGCCGTCTCCAGCCCAGCTGTGTCCCTGCCCTCCTGCAGAGCTCCCTGCAGCAGCCAGGGCCAGGTTTCTGCCAGGGCCTCCCTCCCCTGCTGCCCTGTGTGCAGCACCCACCCATCCCACCTGCCCTCCCCTGCAGTTCATCCCCAGGGCCTCTCCCAGGGTCCTCCCCAGGGCTCTGAACCTGGAACATCACAAGGTGCTTTGCCTGGTGTCCCTGTTCCCAACAGGTGTCCCAGGCACCACACGGAGCCCGTGCCCATGGGGGTTGTGCTCGTCTGTTCCCCTCCACCTGGCTGTGAAATGAGCAGGGCTGGGGTGTGAGAGCCTCTGAACATCCCCCTTGCCCTGGGAACCATCTCCTGAGCTGAGAGCAGGAGGCTCTGAGTGACTGGTTCTCTGTTCTGCTGGACACTGGGGGATCCCAGCCTGGTTTGGATTGGGAGGGCCCTTAGAGACCATCCCTGCCACGGGCAGGGCCACCTTCCACCACACCAGGCTGCTCCAAACTGGCACGAAACACTCGCAGGGACGGGGCAGCCACAGCTCCTCTGGGCAGCCACAGCTCCTCTGGGCACCCACAGTTCCTCTGGGCAGCCACAGCTCCTCTGGGTAGCCACAGCTCCTCTGGGTAGCCACAGCTCCTCTGGGCAGCCACAGCTCCTCTGGGCAGCCACAGCTCCTCTGGGCAGCCACAGCTCCTCTGGGTAGCCACAGCTCCTTTGGGCAGCCACAGCTCCTCTGGGCAGCCACAGCTCCTCTGGGCAGCCACAGCTCCTCTGGGCAGCCTGTGCCACCGCCAACACATTTTGCATTTGTTTCCAGCGTTGATTTCCCAAATAAGAAGTGCCAGGGTTAAACTTCCACAATTTTCTCTCCTTTTGATCTCCAGCTGGCACAAAAAAGCAGCCTTGGCTTAGCAGCTTGGTGGTGGTTGGGATGAGCGTGGAAAAGGCGTTTGCTCACTGCACAGAGCATCTCAAACTCTGGAACTTGGGGACCACTGTGAAACAGTGGAATGTTTTCCTTTTCATTCTGAAGTATTTCCTTTTTTTTCCCCCACCTTTTTCAACAAAAAGTGTCCATCCTTTTCCTCCAGCTTAGGATTTAAGGGGCAGACAGGAGGGTAGTTGAGATGCTTGAGCACATCCAGAGGAGGCAATGAGGCTGGTGAGGGGCTTGGAGCACAAGCCTTACGAGGAACGACTGAGGGAGCTGAGGTTGTTTAGCCTGGAGAAGAGGAGACTCAGAGGTGACCTTATCACTCTCTACAACTCCCTGAAGGGTGGCTGTGCTCAGCTGGGGGTTGGTCTCTTTCTCCAGGCAACAACGGACAGAACGAGAGGACACAGTCTCAAGCTGCATCAAGGGAGATGTAGGCTGGATATTGGGAAAAAATTGTTCACAGTAAGAGTGATAAAGTGCTGGAATGGTCTGCCCAGGGAGGTGGTGGAGTCCCCATCCCTGGATGTGTTTAAAAACAGACTGGATGTGGCACTTGGTGCCATGGTTTAGTTGAGGTGTAAGAACATGGTTGGACTCGATGATCTTGAAGGTCTCTTCCAACCTAGAAATTCTGTGATTCTGTGATTCTGTAGCTGTGTGTACCACAGTTCCCCAGCAGCCCAGGGACCCTGCAGAGCCTGGTGGGGAGGTGCAGGGATGTGCAGCCCCTCTGCTCAGCGGAGACTCCGGCTATGTGGAGCTTGTGTTGTTGGTTTGTTTTAGGACTAGGCCATGTGAGAGCTGAGCTGGGATGGAGCATGACTCACACAGCCCCGGGGAACTCAACGGCTCCTCCTCTCAGCCTTCAGCTTTCCTCATGATGGGCATCCCGGGCCTGGAAGCCCTGCACCCCTGGATCTCCATCCCGTTCTGTGCCCTGTACCTGACGGCCCTGCTGGGGAACTGCGTGATCCTGTTCGTCATCAGGAGGACCCCCAGCCTGCACGAGCCCATGTACTACTTCCTGTCCATGCTGGCGCTCACCGACCTGGGGCTGGCCCTCTGCACGCTGCCCACCACGCTGGGGCTCTTCTGGTTCGGGGCGCGCAGGATCGCCTTCGACGCCTGCCTGACGCAGATGTGCCTCATCCACATCCTGTCCTTCATCGAGTCCTCCGTGCTGCTGGCCATGGCCTTCGACCGCTTCGTGGCCATCTCGCGCCCGCTGAGGCACGCGGCCATCCTGACCAGGGCCACCGTGCTGAGGATAGGCCTGGCCATCGTGCTCAGGGGCACGGTGTCGCTGCTGCCCATCCCCTTCCTGCTCAGGAGGCTGACCTACTGCGGCCGGACGGAGCTGTCCCACTCCTTCTGCTTCCACCCCGACGTCATGAACCTGGCCTGCGCCGACATCAAGGTCAACGTCTTCTACGGCATGGTCGTCCTCTTGTCCACGGTGGGGATGGACTTCATCTTCATCGTGCTGTCCTACGTCCTCATCATCAGGACCGTGCTCAGCCTCACCACCAGGGAGGAGTGCCTGAAGGCTCTCAACACCTGTGTCTCCCACATCTGCGCCGTGCTTGTGTTCTTCATCCCCATGATCGCGCTGTCCATGATCCATCGCTTCGGGAAGAGCCTTCCTCCCCTGGTGAACACCTTGGTGGCCTACACCTACCTCATCATCCCCCCCGCCCTCAACCCCGTCATCTACAGCATCAAGTCCACCCACATCCGCCAGGCCCTGCTCAGGGCCCTGTGCAGGCAGCGGGGCTCCGAATGGTAGTGTGCTCCAGCAGTTCTGCCAGGGAGAGCTGGGGGACTGGGGTCGGGACTGGGGTCTCTGCAGAGCTGGGGGCCTGGATCTGTCAGGGCTGGGGGACGGGGGTCGGGACTGGGGTCTCTGTCAGAGCTCTGGACTGGTTCTGTCAGAGCTCTGGGCTGGGGTCTCTGTCAGAGCTCTGGACTGGTTCTGTCAGAGCTCTGGGCTGGGGTCTCTGTCAGAGCTCTGGACTGGTTCTGTCAGAGCTCTGGGCTGGGGTCTCTGTCAGAGCTCTGGACTGGTTCTGTCAGAGCTCTGGGCTGGGGTCTCTGTCAGAGCTCTGGACTGGTTCTGTCAGAGCTCTGGGCTGGGGTCTCTGTCAGAGCTCTGGACTGGTTCTGTCAGAGCTCTGGGCTGGGGTCTCTGTCAGAGCTCTGGACTGGTTCTGTCAGAGCTCTGGGCTGGGGTCTCTGTCAGAGCTCTGGACTGGTTCTGTCAGAGCTCTGGGCTGGGGTCTCTGTCAGAGCTCTGGACTGGTTCTGTCAGAGCTCTGGGCTGGGGTCTCTGTCAGAGCTCTGGACTGGTTCTGTCAGAGCTCTGGGCTGGGGTCTCTGTCAGAGCTCTGGACTGGTTCTGTCAGAGCTCTGGGCTGGGGTCTCTGTCAGAGCTCTGGACTGGTTCTGTCAGAGCTCTGGGCTGGGGTCTCTGTCAGAGCTCTGGACTGGTTCTGTCAGAGCTCTGGGCTGGGGTCTCTGTCAGAGCTCTGGACTGGTTCTGTCAGAGCTCTGGGCTGGGGTCTCTGTCAGAGCTCTGGACTGGTTCTGTCAGAGCTCTGGGCTGGGGTCTCTGTCAGAGCTCTGGACTGGTTCTGTCAGAGCTCTGGGCTGGGGTCTCTGTCAGAGCTCTGGACTGGTTCTGTCAGAGCTCTGGGCTGGGGTCTCTGTCAGAGCTCTGGACTGGTTCTGTCAGAGCTCTGGGCTGGGGTCTCTGTCAGAGCTCTGGACTGGTTCTGTCAGAGCTCTGGGCTGGGGTCTCTGTCAGAGCTCTGGACTGGTTCTGTCAGAGCTCTGGGCTGGGGTCTCTGTCAGAGCTCTGGACTGGTTCTGTCAGAGCTCTGGGCTGGGGTCTCTGTCAGAGCTCTGGACTGGTTCTGTCAGAGCTCTGGGCTGGGGTCTCTGTCAGAGCTCTGGACTGGTTCTGTCAGAGCTCTGGGCTGGGGTCTCTGTCAGAGCTCTGGACTGGTTCTGTCAGAGCTCTGGGCTGGGGTCTCTGTCAGAGCTCTGGACTGGTTCTGTCAGAGCTCTGGGCTGGGGTCTCTGTCAGAGCTCTGGACTGGTTTCCCAGTGGGAGCTCTGGACTGGTCTCCTGGTGCTCCACCCATGCAGGTCACTGCCAGAGGACAGAACTGCAGATCCCCTGGGGTGCTGTCCCCAGCCCAGAGCTGTGAACTTCCGTGGTATGTCCTGGCCTGGTGCTTTCCTCCCATCCTGCAGACACCCCGAGACTGGTGACACACCCCAGCTGAGCACGGAGCTTTTCTCATCAGGCCCTGGTGAGGGGCCCAGAGCTCTCTCAGCCCTTCTGAAAAACGTGCTCAGCCATCCTCCCTGTGTCCAGAGTGCCGTGTCCATCCCCAGGGAGAAAACAGCTGCTTGTGCATCTCTCTGGGATGTCTTTGAGCCTCACCAGCTTGCCAATCTGATGAAAGCCCCATGACTGTTCTGCATTGAATGCCATGTATGTGCAGTGTCTGCAGTAAAATCCATCTGTTCCCTGTGAAAGGCTGGAAGGCTTGAGGAAGCCTTTTTATCTGTCTGTGTGATGCAGAAGGATTAGGTTGGAGTTGCCTGAAATCCTCAGGGTGTGCTGCAGGTGAGCAGGACTGCAGGAGCCAGGTGTGTGTCTGGGTGGGCCCAGGGGCCTGCTGGGGCTGGAGGCTCGCTTGCAAAATAAAAAGGAGAGTTCAAATCCATTGTGGGAACGGTTAAACTTCCTGACACTCGGGCCCAGGCTGCTGCCTTCCCTCTGAGGTCTGCTGGGGATGGCTGTGCCCCTCGGTGGGGTGGGAGGAGATCTCCAGGGGCGTCCACAGGTGGGAGATGACAGCACGTGCCAGGCACTGCTCCTCTGCTGGAGGCTGGAGGCAGAAATGTTCCATGGTTCTCCTGGCTCGTGTCCTCCCACAGACAGAATAAAATGTCCCAAAATCACAGAACAGCACCACAGAACGCCCAGGGCTGGAAAAGCCTTCCCAGACCTGTGAGTGATCCCCCACCCTGTCACTCAGACCAGAGCACCCCGTGCCACGTCCAGCTGTGGATTTTTCATTCCTCCAAAAGCAGAGCTGTGGTTCTGGTGATCTCAAACCACATTTTGGCCAGCCTTGAGCACGGCGGAGAATAAGAAGCAACAGTTAGTGTTTACCTTGGAGGATGAACCAGGACAGCAGCCCAGCCCTGAACTGCCCTGGCTCTGCCTGACTCTGAGCTCTTCACCAGCCCAGATCAGAGACTTTCAACTCTGCTCCACATGTGCAGGAGCTGGAGAGAAAAAAACGGAGAGAAAAAAGTCCTGCGGAAACAGCTCCATAAACAACCAGCCAGAGGGCAGGAAAAAAGCAGCCAGAGGGCAGGGAGGGTTCCTGAGGGGAGCATTCCCAGGCCACGCTGTGCTCCCTGTTGTGCTCATTATCCCACTGGGTCCCGGGGGCCCTTGCCCCGGGGGAAACACCCACAGCCCCCAGAGCTCAGCCTGGGGAGCAGCTCCCACTGGCACTGGGCAAGGGGAGAGCTCTGCTCAAACATCTCTGATCTCAACTGGAGCCTGCAGGGAAAGCTGACAGAAGGGAACAACATCCAGGAGGAAAGGGCTCGGCTGTGGAGACGCCTGGCTGGCAGCATCCTCACACGGGACTCTGAAATCGATGATTGGGAATTCTGAGAAGATTCTGAGCCTGCTCCCGTTCTGAAAACTTCCAGAGTTCAGCCCTGGATGTGTCTGTGTTTCCTGGCTGCAGCTCTTCTCCACAACGGCTCCGAAACAAAAGCCCGAGGAGCCTCTGCTACAGTAAGAAAACATTTGTGGGGGAGCTGGAGGGAAAAGTGTGGGGGATTTATCAGCACATCTGTCAGCACAGCTGCAGAGCAGGGTGGAGGGGCAATGAAAGAGGGAGAGAGAAAGGTTGGGGGCGAGAGGAAGGGAAAGAGGGAGAAGGTGGAGAAGGAGAAAGAAGGAGAAGAAAGATGGGAGAGTTGGGGTCGTTCAGCCTGGAGAGGAGAAGCTGCAGGGAGAGCTCAGAGCTCCTGCCAGGGCCTGAAGGGGCTCCAGGAGAGCTGCAGAGGGACTGGGGACAAGGCCTGCAGGGCCAGGACACAGGGAATGGCTTCCCAGTGCCAGAGGGCAGGGCTGGATGGCATCTGGGGCAGGAATTGTTCCCTGGCAGGGTGGGCAGGCCCTGGCACAGGGTGCCCAGAGCAGCTGTGGCTGCCCCTGGATCCCTGGCAGTGCCCAAGGCCAGGTTGGACACTGGGGCTGGGAGCAGCCTGGGGCAGTGGGAGGTGTCCCTGCCATGGCAGGGGGTGGAAAAGGATGAACTTTAAGGTTTGTCCCAACCCAAACCATTCCATGGTTCTTTGATGAGGTGGGGATCAGTCAAAGGTTGGGCTCAGTGGATCCTGTCATTTAGTGCTGGGCTGCTGCTTGGGTCCCCCCAGGAAAATAAATCTGCAGTTCCTGGTGTTCCAAAGATGTGGATCCAGTTTCCATCTGTACAGAAATCCAGCCCCTCACAGCACCTGCCCTGCCCAGCAGCAGTCCCAAATCCTGAGCCACTCCTCAAAACCTGCGGACATTTATCGGTGCCGGAGGGTCAGAGATGAACTGAGGCATCAGGGGCTGTTTCAGTGCCTGTCTCACAACCCCATTCCCTCAGGGAGATGATCAGGAGGGCAGGAATTTTCCAGTGAGCCCCGGATAATTCCCTCAGGGCTGGCAGCAGAGGTGCCTCAGGACCTGTTGGTGATCACTGAGGCTCCTTGTTCATTCCGTTTGTGTCTTAACTCAAGGGCTTGGCTGCCAACGTCGTCCCTGGAATAGATTTTGGGCACAGTGACAGCAGCAGTCCTCCCACTCTGTGTGCAAATCGGGTAGAAAAAGCTACAATGTGAGCCCTACTCGTTATACATCCGAGATGGAAAAGCCCCACGCCAGGAGAATAGAGCCTGATGCTATTTTAGGCCCTTTAAAAACCCCGTGTTTCACAACCCAACATTACTTATAAAATAACTCCATTAACGACCTGCAGAGCTTGCCATAAAGACACTTTGCATCGTGGATCTGCACAGACTGGGCATGGAAGGAACAACCAGAGAGCTCAGGCTGTGCTTGGCCTTGTGCTGTCCATGCAGGGCAGGAGGGATGCTGGTTTATTCCAGCACAGGCACTGGCTTGGTGCCTGAAAACAGAAAGGTACCTAAAGCAAAGCCTTTCATGTACCTTCAGGCCATTTTCCTTGGGTTACAGCACCCCTGGAAAACCTACAGATACAGAATAAGGTGAATAATCTGGTCATTTTTTTCTACAGATATTCTGGTTTTTTGCATACATGTTTTTCATAGGATGAAAATGCAATTTGTATGTGCAGAAAATTTGGGAGGTCCATGTCTGCCTGTGCCTGTGAGCTGTTCTGGGGAGGGCTGGGTCGTGGGAGGCAGCCCTGCCAGCTTCAGCCTCACAGAGCACATCTCTGACAGGGCAGCACAGCACAGATGGGAAAAATGACAAAAAAATATTACAGAAAGTACTAAAAGTCTGCTGGCTTTTTTTTGTTATTATTTTTAATCTTGTCCTTTAAGAAGAAAAGCAAACAAGTTCAGCCGACGGGTTTATCATTCCAAAGGTTGATTTTCCAGCGCTCTGCCTTTTAGAGGATTCAGGCAATTCCTGTTCAGAACCAAATGTCAGCAGTTTGTCACCGCGTGTGTCACTGCACGGAGCCATAACGGGGTAAAAAACCGGGAGAGGAGCTCTGCATCAGCGTGGGGGCCCTGGGAGCGCCAGGAGCGGCCCCCTGGGATCCCCAGCCGTGGGAAAGGGCTGTTCAAACGCGGCCTTTGCCTTTCCCTTGCAGCGGGAAGCGCCCCGAGGGCCATGTCCTGGTCCAACGGCTCCGAGCTGGGCCCGTCCTTCCAGCTGGCCGGGCTGCCGGGGCTGGAGGCGGCGCAGTGCTGGCTGGCCGTGCCGCTGAGCGCGGCCTACGCGCTGGCGCTGGCGGCCAACGGCGCCGTGCTGCTGGCCGTGCGCCTGGAGCCCGGCCTGCACGCGCCCATGTACCTCTTCCTCTGCATGCTGGCCGCCGTCGACCTGGCCCTGGCCACGGCCACCGTGCCGCGCGTCCTCTCCTTCTACTGCTTCGGCCTCGGCGAGATCGGCTTCGGCGCCTGCCTGCTGCAGATGTTCCTCATCCACGCGCTCTCGGCCGTCGAGTCGGCCGTGCTGCTGGCCATGGCCGTGGACCGCTACGTGGCCATCTGCCACCCGCTGCGGCACGCCGCCGTGCTCACCCGCGGCGCCACGGCCAAGGTGGGGCTGCTGGCCGTGGCCAGGGGGGTGCTCTTCTTCCTGCCGCTGCCGCTGCTGCTGCGGCCGCTGCCCTTCTGCGGCTCCCGCCTGCTGTCCCACTCCTTCTGCCTGCACCAGGACGTGATGAACCTGGCCTGCGCCAACACCACGCCCAGCCTGGTGTACGGGCTGGCCGCCATCCTGCTGGTCATGGGGCTGGACGCCGTCCTCATCTGCCTCTCCTACGCGCTCATCCTCAGGGCCGTGCTGCGCCTGCAGGCCCGGAGGGAGCGCCTCAAGGTGTTCGGCACCTGCGTCGCCCACATCTGCGTGGTGCTGGCCTTCTACGTGCCCCTGATCGGGCTGTCCGTGGTGCACAGGTTTGGGAAGGACCTGGCTCCGCTGGTCCACGTCGTCATGGGCAACGTCTACATCCTGGTGCCCGCGGTGCTCAACCCCATCATCTACGGGGTGAGGACCAAGCAGATCCAGAGGACCATCCTGAGCTTGATCCGTGCTCCTGGCAGAGCTCCCCGGTGAGCCCAGCTCGGCCGCTGCCCCCGTCCTCACTCTGCCTCACCCTGTCCACACCGAGGCCTTGGTGCTGGCTGTCCTCTCCCTGTGCTCCCAGCTGCTGCCACCAGGCCAAAGCTGACTGTCGACCCCTTCCCAGAGGGTTTTCCCTCACCAGACTTAGAGACAAACGACTGCAACCGTCTCAATCCCAGCCCCACCTGGCAGGTTCCACCAGAAGGGAAAAGTGACTCAGCAAAGTCACACAGATGTCCCAACATTGCACCTCTTGGTTCCCCCCTCACCTCCAGCAGTGGCAGAGCAGAGCAAATGCTGGATGCTTTGGGATGGTTTAGTGAATTCATTGTTTTCACATGGGGCACAGCCGTATTCCAAAAGTTTTGCCGGAAAATTTGCATGTAGCATCATTCTCTAAGTAAAACAACTACAGGACACCTGTCTGAAATAACATTATGGATCCAAAAAAGCATTTCAGAAAAAGAACATCCACCTCTGTGGTCTTCTCCTGACCTGTTGTGTGCTCTGCCAAGTCCCCTCAAGCTCCTCACGGCAGATAGTGTGGAAAAACTTCAGACTCAGAGTTCCTGGCAGTAATTGTGAAAATAATTTAAATTAATAATTGTATCAAGTAAAATGAAAACATCTCAAGGGGAAAAAATAAGCAAGTTACAAATGTCAGTGATGGTTCCAAGCCGAAGGAAGTCTCATTTCTAAGCCTTTCTAAAGGTGTTCCACACTGGGAATTCCTGAAAAGTCCTGTCAATGGCAGCACTGAACAGAGCCTGGCACCGTCCTCTGGCACCCTTGGAGAGATTTGTGTGGATTGAGGGGAGCCCCTCTCAGGGTTCTCGTTGTCATCAGCTGTGGTTTCACACTCGGGGTGGAATCAGGGGTGTGCTGGCAGTTCCCACTGCAGACCCTGGGGTCCCTCGGGGGGTGCTGGGGCTGAGAGCTCCCGTTTGCTCACAGAGGTGTTGCTGCACCAGGGCGGGCACAGGGCCCTGCCAGGACCTTTCTCAGGGATCAGCACTGGTTTGATCTGCAGTGCATCGGGAGGCACAGGTTCTGTCAAACCCCAGTGTCTCCATATCACAGAATCCCCAAATCCCTGGGGCTGGCAAAGCCCTCCCAGCCCACGCAGTCCCAGCTGTGCCCCATGCCCACCTTGTCCCCAGCCCAGAGCCCTCAGTGCCCCCTCCAGCCCTGCCTTGGCCACCTGCAGGGATGGGCACTGCCAACCTCCCTGGGCAGCCCCTGCCAAGGCCTGAGCAGCCTTTCCATGGGCAAATTCCTGCTGCTGGCCCAGCTGAGCCTGCCCTGGCCCAGCCTGAGGCCGTTCCCTCTCCTCCTGTCCCTGTTCCCTGGAGCAGAGCCCGACCCCCCGGCTGTCCCCTCCTGGCAGGGAGTTGTGCAGAGCCACCAGGTCCCCCCTGAGCCTCCTTTTCTCCAGGCTGAGCCCCTTCCCCAGCTCCCTCACCCCTCCTCATGGCCTGGCTCTCCAGGCCAGGCCCAGGTGCTCAGGGGCTCCTGTCCATGACTTTATGTGGGGGATGTCACCAAAGGCTCTGCCCTGTGCCAGGGCCTCCAGTGCTGCAATATTTGGTGGAGTTTGGTGCAGTTCCCTCCCAGTGCCAACGAACCCTGAGAGTAAAACTGGCCTCGTTTTTGTAGTCTGTGCTCGTACAGCTTCAGCCTTGGTGTAACCTTTTCTGCTAAATCCAACCCCAATTTATTTCAAAATAAATACTTTCATTTAGGTGAGTTACAAAGGGTTCTCCTCTGGGACTTCAAGGCAATTCTGTCCCCTGTCATTTCTGGCATATTCTGGTTTAATAGATCTTAGAAGGCTAAAAAAGTTTCATAAAAATGAAAACAATCTGTACCTGCCTAATGTGATTTGGGAAATGTGAATGAAGTTTTTGGAGGTATTATGAGTCTAAACACTTTTCAGGTGGCCATGGCACTGAGAAATGGCTCCTGCTCATTCCCCATATATTCCTTGTTTCCCTCTTGTGCTGAGAAGAAAATAATAAAGAAAAATGATTGAACCACCCAGGAATGCTGTGTTGTATTTCCTACTAATTTATTTCTCAGAGAGTTAATAGAGCCTCGGAGCGGGAAGGCACGATGGATTTCTCCTGGGTGCAGATAAAAACTCGCTCAGATCTTGTTTTCCAAAGTTTAGTCGTGGAGTGGTGCTTGCTGGGGAACAGAAGGTGCTGGAACGTGGCTGCTTGCTTGCCACTTGTCTTTGCCAAGGGGTATGGCAGCCACTTTCCTCCTGGAATGCCCAGTGCTGAGGCCCCAGGTCACCTCTCCTGCAGCAGAAGGAAAACCTCAACCACACCACGGGGACACCCAGCCCACGTCTCCTCCAGGAGCAGAGCCAGGGCTGGGCATGGTCCAGCCTCACTGGCCAGGGTGGGCTTCACCTCACTGGAGAGGGAAGGGCTGAGACAAGGGGTGGTTGGAGGGAGGGAGGAAAAAGCAGGATGGGAGAGGTGGGAAGAGGATTGGGAGTCACAGGAGCCTGGAGGTGGCAACAGAGGCAACAAGGACACACATGGAGCTGTAGCAGTTGGAGATCTTCTAGAAGATCTCCTGGGAGATGACCTCCAAGTCTCTTCTCTTCTCTTCTCTCTCTTCTCTTCTCTTCTCTTCTGTGTCTTCTTCTCTCTTTTTTACTATTCTCCTCTCCTCTCCTCTCCTCTCCTC
>WAAE01010453.1:0-10888 GCA_013400495.1 Nicator chloris
TATCCTTTGCTCTAGCCATAAAAACCTCCTTCCAGCTCATCTTGACCTTTGCTTTCTGGCTCAGCAATCTTAACTTTAGGCATCCTTTATCCTTCTATACTAAAACTTGCTTCCATCTCTATTCCACTTTCAGGTTCCACATTCAGAGAGCTTTCTGCTAAACATACATATCTGTGAAACTCTCCTGTCAAACTTTCATCTTTCCCAACAAAGCGTTTTGTTAGTTTCTTTTTAATTTCCCTATTAGCATCATAGGGGTATACACTTTATTTTTTTTAAACTTGGCATGTATGTAATTCATCATTCCATTTTATTATTTACTCAAAGGGAAACATATGAGAGATATTTATGTGTGTTCATACATAAATTAGAATGCAAAAGAGATTGGCCACAGAAATAGTGATGTATAAAGATAACATGGAATTGTAGATTACATTTAAATGTTGGTATCAGAAATTGTTAAATACCTTATTTAAGTGCAAGGGCCTTGTATTTAGAAGAGTAATTCATTACAATGAAATGTATTTGTATCAGTACAGAAACAAAGCATCCAAGACTTTAATAATGGGAAATTCTCAATTTATTTTATCAAATTCTCCTACTATGCATTTCTTCAGAAATTGGTTTCAAGGCGATACATAAGAAAACATTTAGAGAATTAGCAAGTTAGTGCACAAAATCATTTTCTCAGTCTGGTCATAGATACAGAGATAAAATAGAGTCTAAGCATCTCATAATTACTAATAATAAGCGTCCCTTGTTATCACAGATACCCAAATTGCCCAGTGGCAAGGCACATTTTGGCACCTTGGCCTATTTCAGTAAAGCCACACAAAACTGGATGGATGCTTCCCATTTCTTGGGGCTGCAAAAGTTCATGAAAAAGAGCTGAGAGCAGATCCATGCAGCAAACAGAAACTTGTACCATTAAGTTATTTGTCAACATCCAAAAGTGCACTATACTGCTTTAGTGAACACAAAAACATGTTCCCAGAAAGCTTGGAGTTCTATTTTCAAATGGATGTGACAAAGGCAAATTAAATAAGGAGAGCATGTAGTGAAGAAAGATGGGTATGCCTGGACCCCCTACACCACCAAGATATGCTCAAATATCATGATTTTACAGTAAAATTTTATAAAATAAACCCACCTTGTTTAGACAAGACATAGCTAAATTGCACACAGAGCAGAGATCCCTGAGCTGGTAAAAAACTAGTTAGAAAAGCCACACAACACAGTGTGTGCACATATCCACATAGGTCTGGAGGAAGTACTGCTACATTTCCAGCAAATAAATATTGCTTACCAGCTCCCATTCAAGACCACATGAGTGATGGACCATATTAGCTAGTGTATAACCTCGAAGTTCTGCTTCTAAGGCTTGAGAGCAGCCCCAGGTGGGATCTGGTCTTATTGTTGTGGATGTAGCCAACAACAAAGCATTCACATTTAGTGCATTAATCTCAAATAGTGCTGAAATCAGGCAGTCAGGCTCCACAGCTGAGTTACTTTTCAGAGAAAGTATCAATCTGAGTTTTTTGAACAGCTTTTCCATCTGCTGACTGACAAATTTGTGATCATAGGTTGAAACCTACCAAATTATGTAGTATTTGCTTTTGATAATGTTCACTGAAGTAGGTACTTCCCATCAGTACAATTCCATTTCCCATAGTCCCTTTCTAAGAAAGTAGAAAAAAATTACCTCTCTTAGCTGGTAATTAGCACTAAAATAATCCACACAGTAGAATAAGTGTGTGGAAACAGCAAAAATCCTCTCAAATGTTTTAAAGAGCTAGAAAATACAGAATGTGGATCCACAGTTTTACCATGGTAATCACTTATTCATGGTCTCATTTCTGCCATGCCATCTTCCCCATCCCATTTTTCCCATACTGGTTCCCTCCATGCTATAAAGTGAACTTAAAATCTTGTAGCAACATGTAAATAAAGCAGAACCACTTTGTTCTGGGAATGGAGAGGCAGGGTTTTTAAGGACAGAGCTTAGAGACATCTGCTGTAATGTAGTGTAAGAAACTTAAATCTACACATTAATGGAGTTGATGAAGTCTGAGTTCTGGAAATAAATTAAAACAGATGCTTTGCTCTAAACTGACAGAGCTTCAATTAAATCAGAAGAAAATCATATGTCTCTCAGTCCCTACTGCTGATTAAGACTTTCCTAGGAAATTGCAATTTGTTTTTCTTGAGGAACTTACATGACTTGAACCTCAATATGTTCCACTGTGAAATCTTATGGAACAGAAAACTCACACTGATATAAATCAAATAAGATTAAGAACTGATTTAGTTAAGAATCAGTACTTGGCTGCAGTGCAGATACTTTTAATTTAGTTTGAAGTGTCTAATATCAATTTAGCTCAAGCTTATTACAGACTTTATGGTTTTAGCTAGAGCTGAAAACTGATTTCAATACTTATGTCATTAACCACCTCAGGCAGATGCCAGTATCAGTACTGACACCAATATCCAGTAGCATCTAATTTAACATTGTGACACATCCTTGTTTTCTGTTGGACAGTATCAGCACAACCATTCAAAAAACAAAGTGAAGAAACATTGAAATGAAGTGCTCTTCTCCCAGGAAATAATTTATAAAACTTCTTTCAGACATTTCTGACCATTTAACAACACACACAGGCTAAATAGAGCCCCAAGTTGACCCCATACATTTAAGATTGACAGCTGTGTTTGTAAAGTTTTATATAATTAAATTTAAATGCTTATCATTTTACAATTGCAACAAAAGTAAAAACCACCATATCATGACTTAAACAAGTAACAGCTCAACACCAAGTATTTCTCCTGAACTCCAGAACAGCTGGGACAGAGTCTTAGCTCTAGAGTTCTGGGAGTACTTGTGCAGTTCTGTGCTTGTCTAAGGAAACACAAGCTATAGAGAACTCTAGGAAATGTGGTCATAGGTCTTAAATGTCACACAGCTTGTGCCATGGCAGTTGTGGGAAACCATCAGCTTAAGGGTACATATTTTTGTACTTGCTGGGCTCCAATTTCTGCAACATAGACTGCACCACTCCCCATGTCTACATCTACAAGATGTGGTTTGGTTTCATCAGCCAGCTGGATACTGTGGACCATGACACAGTCCCCAATGGAGCCAACTGGAGGTGCTGCCAAGATTGCCAACCGGTTGATATTCAGCTGAGCTACAATCAGGTATTTGTAATCAGCAGTAAACCTGTGAAAGAGAAACAAACTTTTAAACTATGAACTCCATATGACATTTTAACACAAACAAAACCTCTTTAATAGTCATGGTTTTGAAGGCTATGACCGACAAAATGCAATGTAACATTGGGAATTAAGTTGTAGGCCTTGCTCTTCATATGGCTGCTCACTGAGACACATTATGCTACAGAAAACTTGCTCAAGAAAATCTTTCTTGCTGTAAAGGCTGCAACAGCAAGGTTAATAACATAACGACTTTAAAGTGAAGCTCCCAATCCTGCACTCAAGTCCACAGGGCTTGTTATAAAGCCAGGATTTCCCTGTCAAGATGCAACTGTGCAGATCTTTGCATACATTAGGACACCCAGCACCTTATTACACTGGTTAACTCCTTGTCAGCAGGCATTAAATATTAACATTTTAATTCACCAGTAAGAGTACACCTTATTTACGTAATTGCCTGCTTCTAGAACTGTTCAACAATACCTGACAGAATAGGGTCCATCTTCTGAAAAACAGCCGCTCCAAGACCCAAGCCATTCTCCCGTGACTTTATCAAAAACTTGGATTCTCTTGTTGCCTCTGTCTGCAACCCATACCTGTTAAAAAGAAAAATCATGGCTGTCAACAAATACAACAAATTAAATGCATTTATTTCTTACAAGAGCAAAGCTCCTTGTAGTAAAAATGGAAGAATGTACCCTGGAAGAATGTAGGCCTTCCCATTCAAAACTAAATCAGTAGATCTGACTTCCAGATATAAACCAAAACTGACCTGTGGTTAACAGACACGAATTATTTTATACTACTTTAACAGAGAAATCAGTGCCTTCTCTTCTTTTTTGTGGCTATATGATGTATTTGGTAGGATTTTTATGCCCACAATGAAGACATATTTCCACCTATTAAATTCTGAAGATCTGTCTAAAGGTGTGTCACCTGCACTTTTTTTTCCAATGGTAGTCTCATTTCATGATCATGATCTGCAAACACTTCTAACATGCCTAATACTACTACAAACAGAGCCATTTAAACACTTAGAGCACGTTTAACTGGTTTTGTCTAACCAGTTTTGTCTCTGTCCCACCCTGTGTTAACTGGGTTCACAAACATTGCAAGCTAGCAAGAGCACTAGACAGTTCCAATGATGGCATTTTTTGTACAGTCATTGAAGTTTAGGCTGTTGAAAAGTCATCAGTCTGGGAAGTAAATTTTCTGGGGTATCACCAAAATGGGATCAATAAACATAAACTTACGATCTTTCATCACTGTTTTTAAATGAAGCACTACTGCAGCATTCTCTTAGATTTCTTATGAATTAACAATTAATTCTCAGCCTAAACTGATGATCAACACTACGTGGGCAGTAAAATCGTAGCTCATCCCAGTCACTGCCTTTGAATGAATAAACTCATGGTTAACCTGCAGCATAAAGTGACCATGTTCCTCCTGTTTTTTCTCCCACTCTGCCAGTTTTTGCAGATAATTGATTTTTATATACACTTCTTAGTCTGATTCAGACAGCATTAGCAGAATTAGCTTTAACCAGTGGTGTTTTGGTGAAGCAATCTTATTTTCCCTGAAACAGATTACGAAGTGACTGCATAATTCCTCTCTAGGACCAGCAGACCAAAAGCCAGACTACAGTTACCACCTGGCAGAAGCAGGCTTTTGGCATGCCTTGAGCTGCATGTAAAAGAGAGTGATGTGCACAACCTAGCTAGAGCTTCACTATCACCTCAAGCTTATTTGGAATTTCCAAATATGAAATTAAAGCCCCCTGAAGTGTAGCAACTGAGGATAATGGATCACCACTTTGTCATCTAGCAGGATCGTCTTTAATAAACACACTGAAGTATTTATATGTTTCTTCTGTGCGCAAGTTTTAAGATCAACTACACAGCCAGCCAGCAGGAGAGAGAAAGTAACCACAAAAAACCAGGAGGAGAAGAACCCATGTTTCTAGCTCTTATCACTCATCCCACACACATTCACAGCCCAGTTTTCTGGGTTGTGCATCAAAGCACAGGTATTTATGGCTGGACTTGATCCTTTGGTATGTACTTTCCCATGGGAGAAGAGCTGTTAATCAAGGTCAGGATGGCCTGAGCAGGCTGCTGCTTCTACATGAAGAAACAGAAGTGCTTTTATTTATTACAGAACACACTTCTCCTGTAGTCTCACAATGGCAACCTGCTACAAACTGCAGGAGGAACACTCTGTTGTTGCATGGACATTGACAGTGTAAGTGGTCAGGATCCTGGTGTTAACCTTGGAGTCAACTGCTTCCATAGAACCTGCAGTATGAAACTTCAGCTAAAGGCCTATCACACCAAAAGCTGTAACCCCATAAACTGACACAGATCACAACAGTTTAACCAAAAAAGAAATAGTTTTTGTTTTGTTCAAATACATAAAAACAAGTCTGTTGAAAGGTGAAATAGAAAATTTCCTTAATTCTTTACCCGTCCAAAAGCATCCACTGTTACACTGTGAGGAATCTGGAACTGACCAATGCCGCTCCCATTTGTTCCAGTCAGCCATATCTCTTTGTAGTCTAAACAGTGAGCACCATGAAAAATAAAAAAGTCATAGTGAGAAAACAACAAATAAACTAGCTTTTAAATCATTCTCTTGCAGAGTTACTTTGGGTAATTTATAAAAGGTGAGATTTCTAAACTGTTTAAACATAATACTCCCAGTACATAAATCTGAGAGAAAACGTGACACTACAGTGACTACTGGATTGTTGTTAGTGATTTCAGGATTATGGTTACAAAAATGTAGCCAGTAATACACAAGAGCCATAATCCAAGGTTCTGCTAAACACTAAATTACAAAAATACAAAAAGGAAAAAAAAGTTGGCTGATTATGCTATTAATTTGTTTCCTAAATAGATTTTTAACACTTGTTACCTGGAAGTTTCTACTTTTAACAATTTACCATTTTCAAACTAGGTATTAGGAAACTATCTTTTTTATCATAGCACAATGGAGAAACAGTACCTCCTCCATCCTCCACTTACTCCAACTGTGGGCATGTGCAGACTCTTTAGTCACTGCCCTAACTGAGGAGTATAAGCGAGCTAATTAGAATCACGGAACAATTTAAGTATAGAAGTCCTCCAGACACTGCCAGGTACAACCTGCTCTTCAAAGCAGGACTAGCCTTGATAAAAAATCCAACTCTGAAGTTACATCAAGTTGCCCATAACTCATCAGCTTTTGAGCATCCACAGGAATGGAGAGTGCAAACCACCTTTGGGCCACCCTGTGATTCACTGCCTGACCACCCTTACTCTCAATGTTTTCTAACAAAAATCAAGCTGAAATTCACCCCTCTTGAATCTTTTGTTCTATGTTCCTCATTCTTCACTGTAAATCTCCAAGATTTACTGACTTGAAGACAGCAGTAAGAATCTCTCTTAGCTTTCTTTCTTGGAGACTGAACAAAGTCACTCTCTCAGCCTCTTCTCATGAATGACTAGGAGATTTCTCCTGAAGTGACAAGCAATAAAACAGGATCTGATTAAATAAAGTCCTCAAACTAAAGTTAAATGACAGTTCTACCTAGTACTCGCTTAAAATTATTCCCAAGCCATGTTATTTAAAATCCATTTCTCAGTGGTCAACTACTGCAACAGTTCCTTTTTCCATACCATCTGATAGTTTGAGTAATCTGTTGTTCATTCCTCCGTCTCCATCAACAACATAAATTTCTCCAGTTTCCTCCACAAAGATCTCTGCTGGTTGATCAAATTGCAGGGGAATCAAACTTGAACCAGCATTACCTGGTGTGCCCAAGACCTGCATCAGTTTACCCAAAGGGCTATACTGTTTCACTGTGTGTCCGTATTTCCCTGAATCCAGGAAAAAAGAAAGTGCAAAAACATCTTAAGAAAACAAAACGTAAGTATTAAAACTGACTGCAAAGATTGAAAAACTGATACTCAAAAGTGATATTAATATATCTAACAGACAAAATTCTACAATAAGATTATGACAGTGGGTTAGAAAATCCACAGGCTGTAACAACATTCATCTACTGTATTAGGATCCCTAAACCTAAGTCTAGCCAGGCTAAACCTAAGTCTAGCCAGGCTTTTTTTTCTGATACTTCTGGGCAGCAGGGAGGAGTGCTGACTGAGCTCAGCAGCTGTAAGCAGACACACAGCACAACTCACAAAACTTCAAATTATTTTGTGCAGTACCTGAGAACTTTGTCCATGGCAAGAAAAGCACAAATCTATCTCAGAATTGCTTCAGAGACTTAAATAAGTGAGTTGTTTAAAGCAGTATTACATTTTCTTCCCCACCAAATATTTCTCATTATCAGCACCATGTATACCTGTTCCAACATCTGTGATCCATACTGAACTTCCTGTTTCAGTGTTCCATACAAAGATACCATGAGGCATTTCAACTGTATCATTCCAGGAGTGAAGAAAATAGCCTTCTTTTGAGAATACAAGTACCTTTGGCACATTGTTTCCCCGCTGAAAAGGCAAAAAAAGTTCTAAAGAAAACATACTGAGTAAGTAATTTTATAGTTTAAAATTCCTCTTTGTTAAGTTTTTGCAATGTTTCATGAATTGAAATAATCTCCTGACATAATTGTCTGCTAGAACTCTTTTTCCAGCTAGAAAAGGAAAAAGCGGTAAGGGTCTAAATTTAGCATGAAAAGCTTTCCAGTCAGTCTAGACTTTCACCTTACATACACAGACTCCAGCTTCCAGAGCAGCCTGCAGAGTGCCTGCAGCTATCCTGGTCTTCAGCTTGTATTGTGATTTTTGTGTTCCTGCTGAAAAGTGTGTCCAGCATAATGGGCGTGAAAAACTGCAACAGTGCTTATTAGCTGCATGGCACTCAAGTACTCATACTGTGCTTTACAAGAAATTCCCACCATGTCCCAGGGAGAGAATGTCTTATCCATGGCCTAGAGATACTCACACATGGACCTGGGGAGAGGAAATAATTTAACTCCAATTACTCTAACTGGTTGAAAGAGCTGTGTGGTTTTGATTTCACAGGACAAGGCCAGAAAGAATGGAAGATTGAGTAGCCCCAGAATCACATTTTTTATCTTACAGCTGAGGGAACAAGCTGCTGTAACTCAGTTAAGTGGGATTATGCATTCATATCACAGAAATGTAACACTTTAAAAAACACCCCACAAACAAATTTTGTGTTAGAACAGCTTTCAAAAACAGATATAGCAGAGACATCTCTGCTTATATTTTCTCTGAGTTTGATACAATAATTATTTATACATATAAAATATGTAAACATATATAAATAAACATACACATACATATCTTAATCTTAACCAGATAGTTTAAAGGCAAAATCCACAAAAACAACAGAGAGAGAAATACAGTATTCCCACTCACTTGTCCTACATAGACCAAATCATGGAGAGAGTCAACAGCAACACAAAATGTTTGGCCAGTGAAGTGTTCTGGAGTTTTAGGCCAGCCTATGTCCAGCTTGTACATCTGCTGCTCTCCCCTCCAAGGAGAGAAGTGCTCTGCTTTTAAAATCTGAGAATACAAAATAAATATATAGCATTCAAATTCCATGAGGGTGGGATCAAAGGAAACAGCAGCTGAAAGTAACTGTGTGCTGAAGCATCATAAATTCATTTATTCAGTTTAAATTAACAAGTCAGATAAACAGAAGCAGGCTTGCAGCTCGGGGTTTGGAGTGCAAGTGGGAAAGCTTCAACAATCTGAAAACTAGCTAATCAAGTCCTTTGGACTTGGGAGTTAGAAGGCAAAGCACACACCCTGAAATTTCTTACACCAGAGTTGCTGTTAGTATCTGTAAATCACTCTCCAAAATGAGGAAAATAGTACAGAAGGTTCCAAATGCACCAGATTCAGCAGCCACTTCAAGAGGTGAAAATAAGAAAAAGAAAAAAATACAGGTCAAAAAAGAAAACTACATTTTGAAAATTGTGAGATATTAGGTTGTGATTCATGTCAAGTAAAGAGTGGTTGTTTATGTCTGTATGCTTGTGGAAATTGTGGAATGTGACCATGGGATGATTATAAAGATGAGTTTTAAAAATCAGCCAGGTAAAGCATGGAAATAGACTTTTAACTTGTTTGCTTAAAGAATGAAATCATAATTGCCTGTGAGTAATTAATGTAAGCTTTAAAGTGTTTAATAGTAAAAGTTTAGAATTTTCTTTTGTGTAAGTTTTTAATATAATGGAAAAAAATTGTGAAGAGGAAGTAAAACTGGTGAACAGAAGCAGAGGGGGGCTATAGAGGTATTTTGGGAACATGTTACCTTTAAACTTTATAATAGCTGAGATAATGCTGCTAAATAATAATAAGGTATTAACAAACAGCTTAGCAGCTTTTGATGAAATTGTTATTACTCAGATTACATATAAGTTTTTAGGTATAGATTTTAAAGTTTTTAAGTTTAGAAAAATTTGCAATAGTTGCAGACAGTAAAAGGGGAAGTAAAGCAGAAGGAGAGGGGGGATTGCAACATACATATTTTAAGACATGCTGGCCTTAAAGATTACACAACAAAAAAAGGGGGGGGCTTGTAAAATACATGCTGACTTACAAAAAATATACTTGCTTAAGCAAATGATGTAGCTAAAAATAATACTAGCAGAAGACAGACAGAATACCTTAAAAAGAGAATGAGAAATTGGAAATACATCAGAAGACCACCTTGGACCACCTCCCCCACGGATCTTCAGAAAACCCCAACTGCTGACTTGTGCCCGATCATGAAAAAATGACTGAAACTTTGCGGAATTATTTGGGGAAATGAAACGCTTAGAATGGTATAAGAACACTGATGTTCCAAGGGATCATTTGTGCGGATGGCTGAGCGCAGACTTGCCCGCACCCAGCGCTGTACTTGCTCACATTCTATCAAACAAATTAATAAATTTTAAATTACAATGGAAAAAAAGAATCTTCCACCTTCTTTTTCTATTTTTCCAGCAGAAGAGTGGAAGCTAAGCAGTGCTGCAAGGTAAGCATTGAAACGGCACTCAGCACAGATCTAAGAAGTAACGCGGGGCACCCTGAAGGCCCACGGCCACCTGACACTCCAGTTCCTCGCCCTACCGGGACCAGGGGACACACTGCTGACAAGAGCTGCGGACAGACAGACCGGGCTATCACGAAGGAAAACCGCGAGCAATCAAGCAAGCAGAACACCTGTCACTATCAAGTGGGAAGTAATTCACCCACAGACTCCTTTTTCCTGGCTGGGGCGCAGCACGCCGCCTGGAAGCCCCGGGAAGGGGCCACCCCGCGCAGGCATTACCTCGGCGGGGCTGCGGAGCCGCCCAGCGCCGCAGCCTCCGCCTGGAACCCACAAGCGGCGCGGGAGGCACCGAGAGCGAACGAGTCCCGGGGCGCCGCCCATACCCCCCGCCCCGCCGGCCCCACCGCCGCGGGCCCTCCCCGCTGTCCGCCCTGACCGGAGGCCCTGGCACGAAGCCCCGGGCGGCCGCCGCGCACCTGGGAGCCGCCGAGTAGGGCCAACAGGCCCAGCAGCGTCCGGACCATGGCAGCCCCGGCCCCGCGGCCGCTCCCGCCTCCCGGGGGCCGGGCCGGTTGCCATGGCAGCCACGTGGCCGCCGCCCCGCCCACATCGCCCGGGTGGCCGCTGCTCCCCGCGCCGCGCCGGGCCCGGGCCCGGGGGC
>WAAE01010453.1:11747-78259 GCA_013400495.1 Nicator chloris
CGCGGGGCGGGCGCGGTGGTGCCCCGGGGCAGTGCTCAGCGCTTCGGCGCGGCGCCGGGAGCTGGGCGAGGGGCCAGTCCGCCCCGAGATCACGCCGCTCCTGCGCAGGCATCGCTATCGACGCCCAGCGTGTTAAAGGGCCTTCGCTCCGCGCGGTGATGCCGTAGGGACGCGACGGCGGGGAGGCGGGACCGGCGGAGGGGGTGCGCTGTCTGCGGGTTCACGCCGCTCCCGGGCCACCTTCCTCTCCTGCCCCGGGAACCGCCCGGGTCCGCCCCGGCTCTGCCCGCCGGGATCGCAGGGCGGCGGTGCCGTGAACGATGCTCTGCGGGGGCGCCCCGGGCCGCGGTGCCGCGTGCTGAGCCCTTCCTGCCGCCCTTCCCTTCCCTTCCTACCGCCGCCGCGACCCCCGCACCCGCCCTCTCCCGCCGGAGTGCCCGGGGAGCGGGCGAGCCGGGCGGCTCCCGGAGGGCGCCTTTGTCTCCGTGTCCGCCACTGCAGAGCCGGCAGCGCTCCATCCCCGGGGCCGAGGACAGCCCCGGCCTCCTTCCGTGCCCGGCATTTTTTTTTTTTTAAATCCTTTTTTCCTGTATGCCTAAAGACACTTAGGTTTTGGGGTTTGTTATTTTTTTTTTATTACTAGTGTTATTTCCTCCTCGTTTAAGTGCCGGCCTTGAATGCAATAATCAAGATGGATAAGAAATCATTTGAAACCGTGCTGGATGAAATTAGGAAGGTAAATTCGCGTTTTATGTGTTAGTTTAATCATTTGGTGATGGACCACAGGACAAGGAGTAACGGCTTCAAACTGAAAGGGGGAAACATTGAGATTAGGTATTAACAAGAAATTTTTCAATGTGAAGGTGGTGAGGCAGTGGAACAGGTTGCCCAGGGAGGTTGTGGATGCCCCAATCCTGGCAGCGTTCAAGGCCAGGTTGGATAAGGCCTTGGGCAACCCGGTCTAGTGGGAGGTGTCCCTGCTCATAGCAGGGGTGGTTGGGACTGGATGATCTTGAGCCCGCATT
The DNA here is from genome assembly GCA_013400495.1 of Nicator chloris. NCBI lineage: Eukaryota > Metazoa > Chordata > Aves > Passeriformes > Pycnonotidae > Nicator > Nicator chloris. The sequence goes on from WAAE01010453.1 coordinate 12,773, forward strand.
TAAAATAAGCACTTGGATAAGGTTATTGCAGCATTTTCACTTTCAAGGAAGATAAGGAAGAAAAGCAAAGTAGCTAAGCATGTCTTATTTGGTGGGAAGGGCTGTGTTTGCTTGGCCTGTCCGGAGACAGTGTGAAGTACTCGCCTTGTATACGCTGGTTTAGGAGGTAAAGTGCACAAAGAGGACGTGAAAACACTGATTTCTGAGATGCACTCTGTTGTCCTTGTTGGAAGTCACATATTCCACAGCTCAGGAGTGTGTGCACACCTTCTTCCTCTGGGATGAGAATCCTGCGTTTTGATGCGTGCTCTGAGCTGTGCTTCTGCATCTGCTGCTTAAAAACCCTCCGACCAAAATACTGCTGCTTGTGGGGAGCAGAGATATTGGCAGGGCTCTGGTTTCTCTCTGTATGGGGGCCTGCTTTTACCAGGAAAGCTCGAGGTTAGGGGTTGGCACACTTCCCCAAATGCTAGAAGGAGAAAAGAGAGAAAAATTCAGAACCTTTCAGATTAAGGTTTCTTATTTTGCCTGGGAAGGAGAAACCTGTGACGATGTATTTTGTTGCAGTTAAGCAGAGGTTATTTAAGTGTCACAGTAGAACACTTTATCTGCTGAAGCTGTCTTGGTGTGACAATGAAGGGCTTGTTTCACATGAGATTTCCTTGTGGCACAACAGCGATCCATAGCATTTTTGTATTAAGGAGAGTTTTTTGTTGTGTTGGTTTGTCTAGGACAGGTAAATTTCCTTTATTTGGACTCGGATACTGGAGTTGAGTTTCAGTTCAGTTTCTCTTCGGCATGAGGCAGTGATGGCTGCAATCACAGCATTATTAGCATTTTGCAATATATCGAGATATAAAACCATATCGAGGTATAAAACTGTTCAACAGAAGCCCCAGGGGTGTCTTTCTTATTACAACTACATTTTTGCATAAGGTCGTGGTCATAAAGTCTCCTTTATAAAACAGCTGAAAATGTGACAGTCTAAGATATTTCAGGGTGCGGGCTTCCCTCCCAGCTTACGAATTTGTGTGGAAAATATGGGTACCACAAAAAAAAAGAGAAACGACTATCACATGAATGCTTTCTCTGATGATTGATGGTGGGAGGGAGTAATGTTTCAATTATATTACTGCAGTGCAGTCCTTCAGAATATGCTGTGATTACTAAAGACTTCAGACAAAAGGGTTTAGACGTGATTTTAGGCAGTTATGTTTCCTTTATGCTATCTGCCTGTATTCCTGTGTTCCAACTTGCTGCTGATCTAAGGATCAGTGGTGTGCTGTGATAATAATAGTTGTGCTGTTGTGGTGTAACATTCATTGTCCAAATGCTGAATTTGTGTCTATGTTGCTATGTTTTTGTTTAAGCTTCATTTCTAGCTCTGTGGTAGAACCTTCTTTATTATGTGATTTACAAGTTTGTTTTGTTGGTATGTTCCATTTTCAGTCCTACAATTAGCAGGAACAATTGTTTAAATGTCTTCATGTGTAGCTTATTTCTGTTTGTCCATATATGTATTTACAAGTACTTGCAAAATAAACTTGGGGGGGTTTTGTTTGTTTGTTACTTCCATAAATATGCATAACAGTGCTTTCTGTTTGTACTCTTGTTATAATGTCCTTCAGTTGTTGATTTAAGAAAGAAAAGTAATATTTGTTTCCATTAAAAAAAATACATACCCTGCATTTTTCCAAAACACATGAAGAAGAGGAAGGGATAGAAGAAACTATGAGCGTGAAGACAGAAATTCCTTCCCCCCTGTGGCTTCAGTGTAGTGTTTGTCTCTTGATGAGGTCCAGAAAGGAAGAGGATGCTCAAACAGTATCCAGGCGGGTTTCTGTGCACCTGTGCTCATTCACAGTCGGGCTGCAGGGATGGACACCTGCGTGTCTGTCTGTGTGGAGGGACAGGAACAAAAAATTACAGGGTAGGGATAGATTCTAGGGCTGTTGGGAGGAAGAGAGAAGTGGGTGTGTGGGTAAAGCTAAAGGTGGTTTGAGGATGCAAAGATCTAGCACTGGAGGGGAGACTTGGAAACTATGGAAGAAGTGGGTTTTCACGGGCGTGGGGCAGGAATTCAGCTGTTAGCTGTCTTCTTTACATCTTGTACCTGTCACAGAGGGCTGGGTGCACGGGAGGGGGGAACTCCTGGCTCTTAGACAGCTCACGTGGTTATCAACACAACTGTCTTGCCACAAAGTCAAAAGGCCAGTACTGCATTAAAGTACTGTGCTTTGTTTCTTTGGGATGACTGCATGTTAAAATTTGAAACATGTAAGGATCCTAAGACAGTATTCATCTCTGGACCAAGCTTTGTTGTGTACTTAATTTTGTCAGTATAGACTCATTATCCATTTTCTTCATGAATTTACCAAAGTAAAATACTTTGTCAGTTACTTTACAGGGGCAATACAAAGCAGTTGCCTGAATAATCAACTGTATATCTTGTTTAACTTAAAATTGATGTGAATCATTGGAGCAAAAAGAAGAGTAGTTATGTTCTCTCATCACAGTTATAAGCAACAACAAAAAAGCAAAATGAAGTAAATGAAAAAATGACTATTTTTTTGAACAGAAGAATTAAATCACATCTTCCTACTCTTCACTTTTCTCAATTACCTAAGAAATACACTTACTTCAAAATGCTGCAGTGTAATTGATACAAATGTCACTTTCTAGGGGCTGATTTTAGATTAATAGATTAGCAGATGGTTGTGCTATAATTACAATTTTTCAGTCACTAATTATGCATCTTTTTTCTTTCTATATCTTTTAGGCTGTACTGACTGAGTACAAATTAAAAGCTATTGAATATGTTCATGGATACTTTTCCAGTGAACAGGTAAAAACACTGTTACGGGTTTAATGGGAGCTGTTGTTTTTGTGTGTTTAGTAATACCAACTGTCTCCAGTCATACTGAGGCCAATCATATTAGCTTTTCATATTTATTAACTGAGGAGATTTAATTCCTTATTATTGTATCAGCATGACACTATTAAAAAGAGTTTCAAGTTGCTTTGTCATCAAAATCACTACATTTTCATTCTTCCTTTGTCTGGAAAATGGTATAACTTTATCGCAATGCAATTTAGGATTGTTTTGCATGTATTGTCTAAACAGAGATGTAGTAATAATGTATTATGTGATAATATGTAGATTTTTTTTTCTCTTTCTTTTCCTGCTGGCTTTTTTTGGTGTATCTTTGGGAATATGCTGTTTGGGATCCTGATTGTTGATAAACTTTTTCAGAACGACTTGATTTTTTTTTTAAATTATTCTAATACAGTGGTATTGTTAGTCCTATATGCTAATACATGTCAAAAAGTATTTTAATTATTTCCATGGAAAATCTTCTCACAAAATAGAATTTTTAGGTGCCTACTTAGAAATAAAAAGAAGGTTAGATGCTGGTAGGCACCGACAATCAGGCATCACAGACAGATGTTTTTTAGCAGTATACCAGTGTGCTACAAAAGTTGAAAGGTCATACAGATGCTGTTAGCATACAGTTTTAATATATCTGAAAGATTAATTGAAGGCCTTACTATTGCAGGTTGTTGAATTACTGAGATACTTCTCCTGGGCAGAACCACAGCTTAAGGCAATAAAGGCTTTACAACATGTAAGTTCTTGTGACATGATCTTGTGGAATAAATTTGCTCTTTTAATGTCATTTCAATTTTATGACACCTACTTCTCAACTGATGAGTCAATATACCCTTTAATATCTTCTAAGTTTCTTCTTCATCTCTTTCAGTGTTATCAAGCTATGAAATTTCATACTTCTAATTGGGGTATCTTTTCTGACTAAAGTGACTTTTACTTTCCTGTGTATCACAGGAAGAGATGTAACCCTTTGTAATTCTTGTTAACTCTCCTGATTTCTTTGTTTTTGGTGAGTGCTTTTTGGAGCTGCTTTTTCATAATTTAGCATATAGAGTCTCCTTCCCAATGGGAGGGAGAGGTTATTAAAAGTTTACTGAAATACACCACATGAAGCTGTTACTGAATTGTATTCTGAGTTTAAAATAGTTGTACTGCTTTATTTTATACACATTTTTTTCTTTCTTTCTTTCTTTCCTATCAGAAAATAGTGGCAGTTCCAGCATCAAAAATGGTTAATATTCTCAACTGTTTCACATTCAGTAAAGATAAACTTATTGCCCTTGAAATCTTAGCTTCGTAAGTATCTCTTCTGCTGTGTTTCTTAATTTGTATTGCTTTAGCTCATGTTTGAGGATATAAAACTTTAGATACTCCTAAAAGGAAGCACTGTGCCTGGTTAAGGTAAAGCAAAAATCCATTACTAATGGGGCTGTTAAAAGAATAATTAGAAGTAGACATTGTAGAAGTAGACATAAGGCTGAGAGAACTGGGTTTGTTCAGTCTGGAATGAGTTGGGGTGACCTAATTGCAGCTTTCTGGTACTTGAAGGGAGCCTACAAGAGAGCTGGAGTGTAGTGACAGGACAAGGGGAATGGCTTCACATTGAAAGAAAGCACGTTTAGACTGGATATTAGGAAAATATTCTTTGCTGTGAGGCTGGGGAAGCACTGGCACAGGTTGTCCAGAGAAGTTGCTGATGCCCCATCCCTGGATGTGTTCAAGGCCAGGCTGGATGGGGCTCTGAGCAACCTGGTCTAGTAAAAGGTGCCTCTGCTCACCTGAAGGGACTTTGGAGCTAGATGATGTTTAAGGTCCTTCCAGCCAATTATTCTATGATTGTGGAAAATTCCATAGTTCATTCGGAGTCTTGTGCTTACTGCTGTGTGGGCTCCTGCCTGCTGGAAGGCTGCTACTTTGGCAGTGTTTTTCCTGTGGTCTTCAGCTGTTGCAGAGAGCACAGACAGCTTATTTCTCTGCTCACTGAAATATGGAAGACTTGAGACGAGGAAATTCTGGGAATTGACTCTGTTTTGAAAAGTCCTCTAAATATTACATATGTAGAAATGAGTTAAGGAAATGGATCTCTTAAACTAACAAATCTACTGTCTATAAAAAAAGTATAGATACTCTAAATTTATACTTACAGAGAAAGTTGGGGTTTTCCTAGTGAACAGCACTGCTTCAAAGGATCTATTACACATCTTTAAAATGGAATTCTTCTGCTTGGTTCAGGGGATTTATTTTATAAAGTGGTGTTCTTTTTGGGTTGTTTGGGTTTTTTTTTGCTTTAAGCATATCTGTCTTCCCTGTGAATGTTGTATTACAGCCTGCTTGAACTTCTTGAAGCATATAAATTCATGATACAAAGATCCATAAAACAATTAAGACTGAGGATACAGACATGCTTTTGCTTTTGGAGTTGAGGTTAAGGAAGCCATGTCGGTGCTCTTACTCTTATGTAAGACCAAAACAAAACAGGGTAGCCTAAGGAAAGTTAGTGGCACATGAGACTTACCTGTTGTCCCCTTACGATGAGCAAGGAGCTCTTGCACTGTTCAGTTGCTGCACTTCAGCTGATGTGGGGGGGAAGTACAATAACTTCCTTAGCTGTTGAATTTCTGTAGTACAAGAGCAAAGTAAGGGAGTCATGATAACAAATCCTAGCCCAAATCTATGTGCTGCTTACTTCGTTAATCAGGAATAGTGAACAAAGCTGAAAGCTCATTCACATTTAAATATGGTTCTTTGAGGTGTTTTTCATGGCTTCATTCAATGTTCTGCTGATTTCATTTCTGTCTAATATCCTCCTTTGAGGACTCCTCCTTTTTGGTGCTGTATTGTATTTCCAGTAGTTTGGATGGCACAGGTAATATTTGACAGAGAAGTGCTGGTAAAATATTGGTCAGAATTTTGAAAAAGGTGGGTAGAATCAGGCATTGGTTTCCTTATAGTCATATATTTTGTTCTCTGTGGTGTCTAGTGTGGTTTTGGGAAGAAAAGGGAGGAGAAGTACCTTTTGGACCTATATGAAGGCTTTCACTAGCTCTGCAGAGCTCAGAGAGATTTACCAGGAATTATCTTTTTCATTCTAAAGTAAATTAGATGAAAACTTGTTTTTCTACCAGACTGGCAAGAAGCAGTGGCAAACTGAGTAGCTGCTGGTTTTCTGCTGTGCTAGGAATCGTGTGTTAGTAGTAATTAAAGCTTTCTAATGAACTGTTGCGGTGCAAAATTCATTTTTTCTACCTACTTACTCATGCAATAAAGTTTAGCCATCATCATCCATTGTTCTGTATTGATATTTAGTCCTAATACTATTACTTACTGATACGAAGTCCATATTTAAGCCTAGGATTTTTACTTTAATAATAATAATAGTAATATTATGATCTGAACTAATATTTTTAATGTGCTCTTGGGTAGTGGCTAACTAAGTGTGGGTCACTTTTCAGTGGTGCATTGTTTCAGCTTATGCAAATGGAATGGCAGTAATTGTCTGTCAATGTCTTTACAGCAACATTGTTGATGCTCAGAATTATCGTCTTATTGAAGATCTATTCAGAATTAATATGTCAGAGAAGAAAAGATGCAGAAGAATTCTTGAACAGGTAATCAAGATAAAGTAATATCCTTGGTTGTATTAGGATTCTGTTTGCATCCTTGTGGTCATTGTGGGGTCAGGGCTTAGCATGAGGGCTTGTGGGAGCTGCTGGTGTAAGACAAGCTGAAACAAGCAACTGCAAAAAGATGAGAGCATGTGCAACAAAAGGAGAAGTTTTTGTCAGAGATTAGGAACATACGGAAAAAGGAATTTCAGAATTGCAACCAATGATGGAGGAAACAGCTTGTTTTGGTTTAGAGAACACCAAGTGCTTAAGCCCAAGTTCAGTGTAAGCAGAGGGGGCCTTTGGAAGAAGTTTACACTATTTAGATTATTTGGAATAAGACTTGAGACACGGACATCAGTTGTTCCATGTAGGTTGATTCGTGCAGATTAAATGTCATGAAATATTAATTGGTTTCTTTAGAGGATTGAATTTGATAGCAAATCATGTTCTTTCTTAATTATTTTGCAGGCTTCAAAAACAGGTTGTAAGGCTCCTCATGCTATGATATCATCCTGTGGCATGATCCCTGGCAATCCTTATCCCAAGGGTAAACCAAGCCGCATTAATGGAATTTTTCCAGTAAGCATGATCCTATGCTTTTGCTTTTCACAAATGAACCCTTGATTTAAGATTCATTGTAGTATAACCAAACCCAGACTTCATATATGTGGAAGGAGGAGTGGAATCAAAACCAAAGTGCATTTGTTGGGTTTGTTTGTTTTACCACATTTCACATTTATAGGGAACTTGCATTATTTTTATTTGCCCATTCTTTCTATGCTGGATTACTTCATAAATAAGATATTTTTCATATCAGGAAAACATTGTAAACTCCAGCAGTTATTTGGCAGAATCAGGAGAGGTGTCAAGAGGCTTCCTCGTAGGTTGATAAGGTGACCTAATATGGTCACTGCAGTACTACTGCTAATCTTAAGCATGTTAAGCATTTCCTGTGAACACGTAAGGGACAGGAAAATTAACTGAAATTAATATCCTCACATCCTCAAGTCAAAATGCAGAATTCCATCATCAACATGCACTGTTTAAAATGTCTCTCTTTAGAAAAGCTCAGTGTTACAAACCAAGCTATTGGAATGCTCTTACTCATTACTTTACAAGCCTAAAAGAGTTGGTTGGGTTGGTTTTTCTTCCTGACAAACATGCTTACTTTCAGAATGTTCAAAAACTCAAATGTGGGTCAGGAAAAAATAAAATATGGCAGAAGTTGTACATCTTTGCTGAAGATTTTCTTCTAAATTAATGCTTGTTTTAATTTTCTTTTGTTTCAGGGAACCCCTATCAAAAAGGACACAGAAGAATGTACTAATGAAGGAAAGGGAATAGCAGCCCGTATACTTGGACCATCCAAACCAGTATGTCTAAAAGTTAATAAATAAATGAAACTTTAAAAATCCCCAAAACAACTACCAGCCAATTCAACAAGGCTTTGTTATAGAATGCTGTTATGTTGCAAGAAGACTGTAGAGCAGCAATTTAATTGGACTTCTGTAATGAATATGAGCTCTAGTTTTTGTCTGTAGAGGGGAAGGATTCTCTACTGGATACAATGTATGTGCATTTGAAGACAGAATTTAAATTACAGTAGCAGAAGAGAAAACTAAAAGCATTTTTAGTAATCCATCATGAGCTGCTCTCTGAGGATTTCTCACATGAACACAGAAAATGCCTCCATCTTTGAAACTTCAATTACAGCAGTGCCTTAGAAAGAGGTTCTTGTTTCCTAACAACACAGCTGATCTGTATTTCAAAATTTTTAAGCATGTGGGAAAAACTTTGTGTGAAGCTGTTACTACTTTGAAGTATTGTCCAAATGTTTTATCGCTTTTATTGTATTTCCCACAAAACTGTATTATTTTAAGGACATAAAAAAAGACATATCTTCAGAAATATTTGCTAGTTTTAAACGTGCTAAACCTTTAAAATGAGAAGTCAGTCCCAGACTGCAGTGTGTGAACTGCAAAGCAGAAAGGAGCTCCCTTTCCCAACTGTACTCATTTTTATATTACAATCTAAAGGTATACTAGTGATGTTTGTTTCACTCTTTCTGAAAAGAGTGAAATACTTGCAGTCACTATGGATATTACGAAAAAAATTCATATCAGATATATTTGTACTGAAGAATGCCTGTCTGTAGTAGTATCTGAATGTTAGCTTTTTGTCTGAAAAACATTAGGTAATGCTTTCCCTATTGCTTTTTCCATTTGTTTTTTGTTTATGTAGGCTCCATCAACGTACAATCCACACAAACCAGTTCCATACCCCATCCCACCATGTCGGCCACATGCAACTATTGCACCAAGTAAGGTTTCTGTGTGTTCTAGCTTGATGCTATTGTTTCATGCATTTGCCTTTTAAGTGAGGTATCAAGTGTCAGTTTCTCTGACCAGGGTCATATTTGAAATAGGCTTCTGCTCCGTGAGCATGCTCTGGGTACTGGTTTCTACCTTTTCTTTCATGATAGCAGAATTGATAAAACGAGGAATATATTGACTTCTTTTGCCAACATCCATAAGAAAAATTCACAGTCCTATTCTGATGACAGAATATTTAATTTATGTGAGGCATTGTGCATGTTAGACAAGACAAGGGCTTTGGCTTTGTTGTAACGTTTGGCCATGGCTTGGGTTTTGGCTTGACAGGTCAGACTTGTTGCTGTAGAACCCAGCTTGGGATATGGTCAGCCACGGCCCTGAATTGGGTGGAAATGCATAGGAACTTGCTGAAGGGCTGTAATCTGTTTCTCAGTTGCCTTCAGCTTAACCTTCTCTCCATCATATTACAGAGTAAACATTTTCCTGAAAGAAAAGTGGATTTTAGTCTCAGAAGGGAAATAGTGATTGCCTTTTCCTGCCATTGTTCTATTTTTAGCCTAGTGCCTTAGGCAAGATGCAGCCTTTATTTATAATCTCCTCTCTTTGCTCTGCTGCATCAATTCTTAAACTTGAGACATTTTTGGAAGGGAGCAAGGCAATTGCCATTTCTTTGGAAGAAGGCTTGGAATACTTAAGAGTTTACAGTAGTCAGATTCAGGTCTGGCAGCTGAAAACCTTTTCTAATCTTGAAATTCTGTACTGCAAAACAAGGAGTGCTCTGCTTAGGATGCTTGCTTTTCACTGATCTCAGGGAGTTTTTCAGGTAGTTGATAAGAAAGTGAAGCAGAACTCCTAGCAAGCATGCTGAAGGCTGTCATCTAATCAACTTGATGTCTGCAAGTCTTTTTATAGCCATTTTAGAAAAATGGGTACTACTAGTGGCTAAAGTAAGACTGGCTGATTATTTATGCCCAGCAAACTACTTGTTCCCGAGAAACTGCACAGGAAACTTGCAGACTAACTCAAATTTATATTGAATAAATCCTATCTTAAAAGCACAAAATTTGGCCTCTGGCAGGATAGAAATACTAGTACAGTTTTAGGATATGAAAGAGCTTTTGAGGTTTCAGGGCATTACTAGGCTGCAACATGTTTTTTAAGAAAGCTCTTGTGACAACAGAACTCATAACTGGTGAATTACATATATGTGTGTTTAATGAGATTGCAGATGCTGACCTGAAACTATTAATGTGATTGTTTTCAGTCAGTGGTTAGAACGATGAATTGTTTTCTGCCTCTTGAACATTTCTTTCCTGAGTGATGCAGTGATTGTTAGTTGCTTTTCTGATTTTCAGGCAACAGTTGTGCAAGAAATCTTAACATCAGGTGGAATTACTATGAAAGTATGAAATCAGAAAGGACTTGTATATGGCAAATTAGTCCACTTTCAGTATTGTTCAAGTGCTACCTTTTCCCATGAAGCCCAAGTTCTTACGCTCTTAAACTATTAATTCAAGGGCACTGTGAAATGTGTTTGTGTTCTGCAATTTAAATTCAGGTGTGTTTCATCAGAACTGTATACCACAGCAAGACAACAGTTTGAGTTGCTCCGAAAAATAACGGAGGAAAAAAAGGTTTATTTAATATGTTAATTGCTGTAAGAATTTTATATTAAAATACTTTGCTAATCTGTTTGAATTTCTTAACATTTAAAGAAATATTGAAGAATACTAGATTAAGTATTTGAGAAGGGATATTTGTCTCAGAATTTTGTGGCTAGTATTAAAGGGTCATGGTTACTGATCTGTATTTGGCTCCTTTGTTTGTCTGGCTTTAATGTTGAAGAAGGAGTTGCAACAGCCTTTAAATTAGGAATAGGGAGGGAACCAATGATGCTGCAGGCACTCTGTATCACTCCTCCCCTTTGAGTTTTTTCAGGCAAAATGGAACTGAAAGGAATTGAAACCTGACTTTGTCAGGCTGTCTTAAGAGAACTGCCCAGAGTAAAATTTGGATCACAATGCATGCCCTTCAGGCAGACATTGGCAAAAGCCAACATCCAGCCTGGATAATTAACTGGTCTAACTTTTTGATGAAGGAATGTCTTACACTCTTGAAAATATTCTTTTAAAGGAGAAGATGCTTACTGGTTCATCTGGATACCCAACAGGGATGTGTATTGCCTTTGTTATTTTAGGTGCTTACAACAATGCTGGCTTAGTTCCAATGGCCAATGTCATAGCTCCAGGCTTACCGGCTCCTCCACCATACACTGCTAATCAAGGGGTATCAGGTAAAGCATGCATATCTTTAACAACATTCATGCTGTTTTTCCTGGTTCATTGCTGGGAGTGGATCATTCACTGCTGGAGTTTCATTTGCCTTTCAATAACAATCTGCTGTTCTCTGTTTAGAAAATGAGGACGTTTCCTCCCAGGCAAAACCTTCCCAAAATCAAGGTAAACTGCAAATCCACAGGGGCATTTTTGTGTTGATTGTATCTTTGTTATTTGTTCAGAAAACGTTAACAACTTGTTTAGTAGGCTCTTCATAAGCTTCTAACTATGCAGCCACTAAGTATGTGAAATAGGATCTCTTGAGAGTGGAGAAAAAAAAAATCATCAGACCCTTGTACTTAGAAGCATTGAAAGATTAAAATTCATTCTTTAGTGTTAGCTTATCAAAGTGTTTTATATTCTTCATTATAAAAGTGAGAAATCATGCTAAAAACGAAACCAAAATACACTTTGCAATGTCATGCAAAGTCATTAAATACTTCAGTAAATCTTTGCAATTTTAAGAGCTCTGGACATCTGTTGGAAAACTCGTTGATATTTGAATTTCATAAATCAGTTGCAGTAAGAAGGTAGGAATACAAGAAGATTCAGAGATTTTTGAATGTCTTATCCCAGAGTGTTAGATCCAGCTATGTCTACCTGCACTTTTGTCTTACCCTGTAAGATTCTGTTCTTTTTCACCAAGACAGTTGTGCATTTTTTTATTGTTTTCATATGTGTGGTGCTTTTTACGCTTAATACAAAGCATAACAATAAATCTCATTAGGAACTACTGATAAAAAGGCTTTGATAACACTTTGTTAGATTTGACAAATACAAACTGAGAATTTACTGACCACTGAGTCAGACATATTAACAAATACTGCAAATACATAAAATGACTGTGATAAGTTTAGCTACTGTAAATATTCCTAGGGACAAAAAAAAAAAAGTTATGTTTTGTCTTCTCTGTGTTCAGGGATGGTTCTACAGAAATGTTTTGAAAACTCACTTCATTCATATTTACCCCTCTTTAAGTGTGTAGGTATTTTTACAAAGTTAGTTCATACGGCTAAATGCATACAGTGTAAGGAATTAACTGTTCTCTTAGGAAGAAAAGTTCCGTAACAACTCTGGGTTCTAGTACAGCTGTATTTCATTAGTGATTTTCTTGGCTGTCAGGATTAAATAACTGTGATCTTTAGGAGAGTCTTCAGCTTGGAAATAAAATAAGAAAAGAAGAGAATCCAGAGCTGGGCAGTCGGGGGTTTTTTTTGAAAAGAGTATGTAAAAGGAAATAGGTTTTTTGCAGATTTGCTCATTTTAGAGTTTCAACATACACAAAATCGGAGTTTGTCATATCAACTGAGGTCCAAGATTTTAAAGAATAATTTTCTGGATTTGTGTGTAGAATTATATGTAGAAATCAGGCAGGAGAGACATGTGTGCTCCTAGAGAGTTATGGGTGGTTTGACTGGTTGGATGAGTGTCTTGCGCTTACATTTGAACAGATTGTTCCAAAAGTAAAATAAAGCACAAGGGTTGTTTGAGAGGAATGATTTATTGACATATTCATGTTCCACAGGAAACTAGAGGCAGGCATATCAAGGCTCTTGACATGCCACTGTTCATAAATGCAGCTCCAGTCCATTAACCTCCACCTCCCCATTCATACTCTGCCTGCTTGTTTTCCTGCAGCTTGACTGATGTCTCTAACTTACTTTGTAGGATTGACACAAGCTGATACTTTTAGTGGCAGGTGCTTGCCTTTATTACAGACACCTGACTAAAGACTGCTAGAAAGAAATACTTGTTGATAAAATCAAGTGCCAATGTTAGTTTACTACTGTAGTGTGATAAATGAATTTAAAAGTGTACCTTCTTAGAATCAAAATCTGAAGGAAGCACAGTGAAGAGAATGACCTGATTTTGAAGGAAAGAACACTACCAGCACCTGAAATGAGCTTTCTTCAGTTGTTGACTAAACTTCTCTGAAATCATGATACATTGAATTAACTGGTTCTGAAGGAAATTCTGACCTTCAGTGAGAGTGGATGCAGAGGAGCCCAGGTGATCTGATGCTGATGGAATATTAGATCTGGTTTGGATATTCCCAAATGTTAGGGACCAGAGGGAGGGTGTTTACCTGTATCATTTAGATGTTCTTACAGGGTGTATTTGAGTTTCTGTTTTGCATGAGATCATGAAGAGGTAGCAGATGTCAGAGTGTTTTAAAAAGGAGTGTTAGCCCACATGGTGTACAATTTGTGTGATGTGTTTGTGTGTACCTTTTTGGTTTGTTTTCATAGGCCCCGCTGTTCATTGTTTAAATGTAGACATTGTGTGTTAGCTACTGCCTGCATATCATATTTTGAAATGCTGTATAAAATGTTTTTGTGTTGATTTCAAACATTTCTGACAGTTGCAAGTATTCTTACTGGTTTTGTTTCTTTGCAGCTTTTTCTGCACAAGCGAATCAGCTCTTTACTCCTCATGGTTCTAATCCTTCAACACCTGCTGCTACTCCAGTCCCTACCCCATCACCTGTCAAGGCAATAAGCCATCCATTAGCACCTGCAACTCCACTCATCTCTGGGATGAACATGTCTACCCCTGTCCTTCCTGTTTTCCCAGGACAGGTCTCCTCTTCCATCCACACATCTCAGCCATCTACCCCAACCCCTACTGTCATCAAATCCCTTTCATTGCCTGGTGTTCCTGTCACATCTGTTCACAGTGCAACCTCTACCCCTGTCCCTTCAGTTTTTTCTGGGCTGGCTTCTATCCCTGCTGCTGTGCCCACTCTGCAAAGTTCCTCCACTCCATGTGCCACACCTGCACCCACTGAAGCTTTTGCATCTGCTGCTACACCATTTGCTGGCCTCCCGTTCTCTGCAACCTCTTCAGTTGCTTCTGCTAATAATCCTGCTCCATTGTCATCAGTCTTTGCTGGCCTCCCTTTGTCCTTGCCACCCAATGCCCAAGGGATTTCTAGTCCTGTTCCATCTACAATTGCTAATTCTCCTGCCACTACCATTCCTGGCTCGCTTAGCTTGCCTAACCCAATTCTGTCTGTCCTAAAGGGATTTCTGACATCAAATGACACTTCATTAATTAATTCATCTGCTTTACCTTCTGCTGTGACAAGTGAGCTTGCTTCTTTATCTGCTCTTGCTAATCAAAGCTCCGACCCTCCCACTTCCTCTGTCAACAAATGTTACACTCCATCAGCCACCCCCAATTCACAGCGTTCCTCCACACCTGGGCTGGCTGTTTTTCCAGGTCTCCCATCCCCATCTGTAGCCAATTCTAGTTCCACTCCTCCCACATTGCCTGCACAGTCACCTTTAACCACTTCGCCATCGATTATGCCTGTCAACTGTGGCTCATCAGCCTCTCTCTTGCATGGCACAAGTCCTACTAATCCCGACCAGCAGCTCTCATCAACCCCAGCTGCCACAAGTATCCCAGTTCTGGTCAAAACAGAACCCATGAGTCCTACCCTGTCGGCCTTCAAAGGTCCATCTCATTCAGCCAGCCCTTCTCATGGCACTCTAGGACTGTCAGGGCTGGGGCGTGCTTACACCTCAGCAGCTTCAGTGCCCGTCAGCTTACCCAGCTCGCTGAATCCAGCGCTGTCAGGGCTCTCCTCTTTGAGTGCTCCTCTGAACAGCTCCAGTTCTCTGGCTTCCATTTCCCTCGCCCCACATGGCGCCTCTGCTCCCATTGCTCCCGTGTTCAATGGACTTCCTCCTTTCACGTCTCTAACCAGTAACTTTGCTTTTACTGGTAACCCCGCACTGACCCCGCCCGTCACTCTCCCAGGGTCTCTGTTGGCCACTCCGGCTACAAGCGCTTCAGCCGTGCCCGCCCCCCACGTGAGTTCCCCCGCCGCCGCCGTACTCTCAGGACTCCCCGCCTCCGCAGCCGTCTCCGCTCCACCCTTCTCGCTTAACTTGTCCAGTGCCGTCCCTTCCCTTTTTTCTGTTGCCCAGGGACCTCTGGGATCATCAAACCCATCCTTCCCTGGTTTTCCTGTCTCTAACACACCCTCTGTCACTCCTGCTCTCCCTTCTTTCCCTGGCCTCCAGGCATCTTCTGCAGTAGCAGCAGTTGCACCGTTGCCAGCAGCTGCCACAGCCCCATCTCCGGCTCCGGTCCTGCCAGGGTTTGCCTCGGCCTTTAGCTCAAACTTCAACTCTGCACTTGTGGCACAGGCTGGGTATGTTACTGGTTCTGGAAGAGGTCAGAACTATTTCTTTCTGTCTTGAGCAAAACACTGATTTTATTTTAGGTGTGTGGGCAATATTTTCATTCATAGTTACTAGTTGCAGATAATTTTTAAAGTTAGTTTACTACTACATTTCCACTTGTCTTTAGAAGCTGTTAGGGTAGTGACTAAATAGGTTGGCCTCAATAGTCCTGTTACAACACTCTAATCCAGTGAGGTGCTCAGTGATCTTATTTCCCAGATGAGGATACTTGGCACCTCCTAGACTTTTACAAGAATGGATTCCACGTGGGCATCCATTGACACACAGGTAATAGCAGACAATATCTTAGATGCTTTAAGGAAGTAGTCACCATAAATTCTTGTCTGTAAAGTTTTTTTTTTTTGTGTGCAAATTGTCAGCACAGTTCAGGTACAAGACATTTTGAGTCCCCTTTGGTGTGTTCCAGACAATCTTGTTTTGTGTGTATATGAATAATTTTTAGGTGGGTGAAGACTGGACTTCGGTTTAGAAATTCTGGCCTGTATGAAATCTAGAAAAAGAACTGTTTTTGTAGTTTATCTAAACACAAGCTTATAGAGAGGGAAACAGAATAAAACATGGTGCAGATGTTCCTAATAATAGCCTTATTTCGGCATTCTTTCAGCTTGACTTCTGGACTGCAGACACCAGGAAATGCCGTTTTTCCTGGTCTTTTATCTCTCCCTGGTATCCCTGGCTTTCCCCAAAGTGCTGCACAATCTTCCTTACAGGACTTGCAGCACAGTGCAGCTGCACAGTCAGCACTACTACAGGTAATGTGCCTATTTGTTAACACTGTCCTGTTTCCAGTGCTCTCTTGAGCATGTACTTGCTTGTTAACTCCTTGGGATTAGTTTAAGTCAGTAAATGATTAAAACCCCTAAATTGTGTGAGAACCGATTACAAGGATGGTGATAAAAAACAACTTGTACTAACTTCTCACTCAAGGCCAGTGGACAATGCTTCATGAATGAGATTAAAACATTATCTAAAACTCTTTGTAAAATGGGGAGAAATAAAAGAAAAGATAATGCAAATTAATTGTTTTTCTGAGCTTGTGTTAAATTTAATGAGCTGACCAGACCATTGCCAAATCTGTGCTCAGTTCCAGTCTGACATTTGAATAACTTAGAGATATCTGTGGACTGTTTGTTCCGAGTTATGTGCCTCTGCACATGTAATCAGATTGTCTTGAATTTGTGTCTGTTGTGGTTGTGCCTTTCTCTTGATAGTTCCCACAAATAGACTTGTAATGTAAGCTTGAAGTGGCTTCGGGTAATGTGTAACTTCATGATTTCTTGTCCATGAAACAGCTTGTTTCACTCATCAACCTACATAAGTTAACTGAAACTATCAAACTTTGTGTTTATGTATTTAGCTTGTCTTTTGTTAAAAACAGCTTCTCTACAGATTCTTGTACGAAATTTGTCCTCTACATAGTACAAAAGGAGAGAGCTGAGTGTCTTAATATTTTCTCTCTTCTGTGACACATCAGTTGTTGAAATGGAGCATGTGTTTAAGTACTGTTCAGAGTGCAGCATATTGTCAGATATCTTCTGAATATCGGGATTGGAAGAAGCAAGTTACTTCATCTAGGCCGTGCTGCTTTTGCAGCTCAGGTGTCTATTTGTTCTGTAGAAATGTATGCAGATTGCATTGAGGGAATAGAATTGTTCTTATTTGTAAGATCCAGTCACTAAAATTAACGCTTATTTACTTAAGCAATGAAGATAGGAAAGTTCAGAGTCACGAAAATATTACAGCTCCTGATTAAGCTGTGCCTTCCAAATCAGCTGGTGCTGACTCCACTGGAAAGTGAATGCCATTAACACTTCTTTGTTTTCCCCCTTAATCCGACTGCTTTTTTCATTCTCTGGTATTTCAGAGCAATAGTTGCACTACAGTTTAACATCTTCGTATAGATGACTTGCTCATCTCTATGCTTTGCACACTTCAGATTATAATCCATTTGTTTTGGCTTGAATAGGACTGATATTGTGGCTGAAATTTTGCTTAATTTAGATTTTTGTTTCCTTGTTCTTATCAGTGCTGTTTCCTAACTTCTTATCTTCCTTAAAGGCGCATTCTGCTTCTGCTCTGGAGAACTATACAGCTCAGCCTGAAGGTTTTGCTAACTATCCATCAACACCAGGAACACCATTTCCATTGCAGACAAGTCTGCCCCAGAGTGGATGGCAGTAAATACCAGGCATTGCTAAAGACTGCAGTGTTTGCTTGACAGAGCCTGATCCTATTCACTTTGAAGGCTGTCTCTGCGATAGTGGGAGCATGCTCTGAGTTGGGGAAAGAAAGGGAAAACATGAGGGTAAAATGTTTCCAGGAGGCTGTGTCAGATGTCAAACTTCATTTGTGAATTGCATTCAGTTTGATTCAGGGTCTGATCCTGTGGATTGCTGAGCATCCTTGACTCTCCTTTAATTTTAGGAGTTCAATGTTTGGTGTCTTACAGGATCAGGAACATTCAAACAGATGTTTGTGTAAATAGGACAACTGACTGTCAAACTGAATAGGGAGACCAAGTATACTTAATAGTGCTTATTCAGCACCTATCCTTCTGTTATGTTTTGTATGGTATATGTGGTTAATATAGACTGAGATCTAGACTGAAACTAGACAATTAAAGCTGTAGACGACCTTTTGTCTAGAAGCACACGTCTCTTGTGTGCACAAATCAAGGTCAGTTTATGGTTTTTCAGATGTTTTCTTCCTAGATATGAGGATCTCCTGTTAGCATCTGCAGTATGTTAAGGGGAGGGTAGGTCAGAGGTGTGTGGGGGTTTTCTTATGCTTCGAAATATTGTCATGGGCCTGCTGCTGAATTGAATACTCCTTTCTCTGAACAAGAAAGCTAGGAAATGATGCTGTACTGTATTTGGGTAGAAGTGGATTATGTTTTACTGGAGTATGGTTTAGCTAGCTGAGAATATGTCTTTCCAAAGTACATGAAAAAAAACTTAACTTGCCTCTAAAATAACGTTCCATATTATTCTCCTTGCCCCCAGCACCCCTCTGAATGAAATAACTGAACTGCGGGTAGGCTGCCTATCTGGCACTTTTGACTGCAGACTTATGTGAATGTTTACAGACATGGGGCAAGTTCTTCTCTCCCTTATACTCATAAACAAACTGGTTCTCTAGATGCTTTTCAGCTGTAAACTACAACTTGATGGTGCTTATCTTATCCTGTGAATATAAGTGGGAGCAGAATTTGGACCATGGATTTTTTTAGTATTTTTCCTTGGAAAACATACATGATTTTAAAGGCATATAGCTAAATTAACTGTTACAATGCAGCATATAGAAAGGTCTTGCTTTGTTAGTGAAATTGAATTGTGCACTCTTCTAATAATGTTAGTATCTGTGGCAATGTGTAACACATCATTGAATATCATCTATTTAAAATATGCTCTTGATCATGGTCTAGAGACAACAGAGATGAATGATATTCAATCTTGTGATTAAATTAAAATGTAGAGATACTACACTGTAGAAATGTTCTGCACCTAGAGTTTTACTTTTTTAAAGATTGATTCTGCTGGGAGATGTTGCTAATGTATTTTCTTTCAAGATGTGAACAAACTTTTTTAGAACATTAATGGAAATTACTGTATTGGTTTTTAACATAATTTTTTTAAATAAAAGGTTTACAGACATGGCAAAAAGGCTTTGCTGACTATTTGCATATTTACCTAAAATATGAATGAATAAACTTGTTTTTACTAAGATACTTCTACTGCTTGATCTTGCTTATGCTGTTTCTTTTTGATGCAGAATTCTCTCCAAAATTATAAAATTGACTTCCTAAGGAGTGACATCAGAAATATCCTATTTAATTTTTAGATTAAAAACTTAAATTCTTTAAAATTGTAATAATCAAACTTAAATATTTTGTTACATCTAAAAAAAAGGATTGGGTTCTTCCATTTTTTTTTATTTTGTGAAACCTGTTAAATTTTCATGATTCTCCACTCTGAACTGCTCTTAAAATTGATATGTTTGATATTGATATCTTGACTTAAGAAATCTGTGGAAGAGGTCTCTACCATCTTTCATTTTATTCTGCTTGTCATTCTTCCCATAACTCGTTCTTCGTAGATTTGCAGATCAGTTGGAGAAAATAAAATACAGGTATCTTATCAAGAGCAAATCGGCTTTTCTCCCCTAGATGTGAGTGTAAAGTAGGTCCAAGTCAGTAAGCATTTTGTAACCTTACTGAGGTGCTGAGTCTGACATCCTATTTTAATCCTAATTTCCCCATCAAGCAAAGTTTGAACTAATTCACGTCACCCTGTAGTCAAAAGCAAGTAATAGTGTTTTGTCAGAAAGTAAGCACTTTGTGCCTCTGTTTCTAAAAATATCTGTTGAATGGTCATGAAGTATGGGGTTCCTGTCTGAGCACTGACAACTCAGAGAGCTGAAGAGACTCAAACTTGTTTCTCCAAATGAAAACAGGTGACAAATCCACTATATTAAATGCTCTTCTCCTGAAGCAATGTAGTTACTGGGTGGTGTCCAGCCACTTTGCCAGAGAAGAGTGTTTGATGCTCCCATCTGTGTTAGACAAGTGAATAGGTTAAGAAGTGTCCAGTTGTAAAGTTCTTATGTCTGGAATGGGCTCTCTGGTTCTTACTGAATCATACGGAGCTGGATTTTGTAAACGGAACTCTCCAGTGGTTAGGATTAAAATTCCATTTTTTAAATACTTCTCCTGATGTAAAATTGTTTTCTTATTAATTTTTTTTTCTCTTCAGGAATAAAGTCTGTGTTCTGCATTGCAGCAAACTGCTGTGACCCAGCCTTGGAATTTCTGAAGGGAGTGATTTTTCCTGAGCTCTTTCATGCTTACTTGAGCACCATTTTTAGACAGCCAAGGACATGTCTGCTCCTGAGGCAAACCACCTTTAACTGAGCCTGTGCCGGGAAAGGGCTCTTGCTGTATGACTTGAATTCTGGACTAACTGATTTTTTTCACTGTTCAAGTTGCCTATTACTGCTCTATTTTGTGTGTATTGATGGACTGCAAAGATAAGGTGTAGTGAAGTTCCTTGAAATAAAACCTTTTTTGCAACAACTAAGAACATACCAGGATTGTGTTTGCAAACAAGTTTCAATGTTTCTTGCAAGTGTTTTTATTGCAGCTGCAGTGAATAGGAGAGAACCAGGGTAATTTTCTGTCCTTTTCCACCGGTTTGCAAATAGATGTTGGGAGTTTGCCTGGGCCTGAAAGGAAACTTGCCATGGTATGAATGTTCTGACTTGCTTGCGAATTGCCTTCCTTTCTGTATTGATAGAGGATCAATGCCTTTGACTCTCTCGTATTACTGTAGTGGCCAAAGAGGAGCCTTCTGTCATCTCCAGATCTTTGGCTGTTGAAAGCTGATGCCATTTTCATGAGGAGGAGCAGCAATATGGGGATGTTCCTACAAGCAAATAGACAGTACTGTTAATCTGCTCTATCCTGTCCTGTCTCCTTAATTTTGACCTGGGGAAAAGGAGTGCCCAGCTTGAAGCAAGTAGGCAGAACTCAGGAAAAGACTAAGCTGAGAAATCTGTAGGGACTGGCCAAAGCCTGGTGCATGGGAAGGAAAGTAGTAGGGGCCTAAGAAGGTCAGAAAAAGACAAACTTAAACCTACAACTTTGTTTAAACTGCTCATGTGGGGACTGCCTGACAATTCTTTTTTGTACTTTTGCGATTGGCACTGTTTACAAAGGGCTGTGGATTAAGTCTCTACAACTGGATGATGAGGTAAGTGGGAGAAAGTGGACATCGTAGAGACATGGTAAAGGACTGGTGCCATTTGTAAATGTAGCAGTTGGTGCAGAGGAATGTTGGAGAATGGTGTGCTTACAGGTAAGCCTCTGATCATGCCTGACCTGACCCTCGTGCTGCTTTTAGAATAGAAATTGAAGGCTTTAGCTATATTACAGACATAAAACTCTCCAGAAGTAGCTGAACTGCAAGCAGCCCTAACCACAGTCGCCTGATGTTGCTTTCTAAGTCAGTAAGTTCTGCTGAAGCAGCTTTGAGCTGTCTTTGTGGCTGCCCTGTGTCACAGGAGTGCACCAGGCTGTTCAACACCAGTGAACTGGCAGCTTGGAAACTGCTTTGCCCCAGAGTTCTCATGAGTTTTAATCTCTGAGTGTTCTATAGCACTCTGGGACATGAGTTATCCACATGCCCCAGTCTAGCCCCAAGGAGAAAGCATTCAGATTGCCCCGACATTGATTTCAAAATCTTGAAAAGAGAATAAAAGTGCAGCTTCAGTTAAAATGAAGAAACTAATATTGTGATGTTCCTGAACACAAAAAACACCATCTGCTTTACTCGCCTATATTTACAGTCACCTCAGGGAGTTGTCAATAAACAGGGAGCAATTATGGCTGTTAACTTTTAGTATGTGTTGCTCATTTTTCTGATGGTATGAACAGCTGTTTAAAACGTGGCATTCAAATGGTTCAGAATTCAGCTATTTTCAAGAACTTTGTTCTTGCTCTAGAATGAAAAAAATATTTGTTGGGATAGTTTTGCATATTATGTTTTTGCTTTGAAATAATTAAACCACATTTCTCTTATCACTGATCACACATACTACCCTGCTAGTAAGCATCTGTGCTGAAGAGGTGTGATCATACAGCTCAGTGTTTAGAAGTCAAATAATGAGGAAAATGCTACAAATGGCCTAAGATGAATATTGTCACATGTTTGGGAGCATATTGCAATAAGCACATCAATCCTGATTTTTCAAGCTGTGCTTATGGCTTTCAGTGGGATTTAAAATGTCAGTTCAGAGGTGTAGTTCCCTCTCTGTGAGACTGAAAAAGGATTGTCTGGGGAACAATCAGTTTGAATGACCCATCTGGGGCCAGGGGGATTACTGGCTGGGAGGACGACTTGGGTGAAATGAAGCTGGAGCCCAGTCTTCACAGATATTCTAGATAACAGATGTCCACAAAAAACCAGCCCTGTAATTAATGCAGCTATATGTCAAGCTCATAAATTACATATGAAAAAACCAGCTCTCATATTTTATTCAAATCGCAAACAACAGTCTTGTCCTTTGAGAGGGTTGCCCTCTGCTGCTACAGCCTTCAGAAATGGCTTAGTCTGAAATGCTGTGCTTAGTTTGATTGTCAAAATATTTTTTGAAAAATACTCTTACTTAGGGGACAGTTTTAAGGCTTGGGAGTTGAAATGCTTCTGCGGTGGTTTTGAGGTTATCCAGCTCAACAGGGCTCAGCCTGTACTGATGGACAGTGTGAAGAAGGGTGTGGTGAGTCAGTCTACATGTTTGGAGACCTCACCTGGAGTTTTTTTTATTTATTGTGCTGATGTTTGAGATCTGAGCAGTAGCTGAGGCCCAAAACAGCAGAGGAGCAGCATGCAATCCCTGCCTTCTGGCTTTATAGCATCTTAAGATCAAGTCCAACCGTTAACCCAGTCCAAGTCCACCACTAAACCACATCCTTATGTGCCACATCTACACGTTCTTTAAATGCCACCAGGAAGGGGGACTCTACCACTTCTCTGGCTAGCCTGTTCCAGTGTTTGGCAACTCTTTTGGTGAAGTTTTTCCTCATATTTAATCTAAGCTTCCCCTGGCACAATTTGAGGCCATTTATTCTTATACTGTTGCTTGTTTCTTGATAGAAGAGCCCAAGCCTCACTTGGCTACAACCTCCTTTCAGGCAGGTGTAGAGAGTGTTAAGATCTCCCCTGAGCCTCATTTTCTTCAGGCTATACCTCAGCTGCTCCTCACAGGACTTACTTTATTTTTCTGTCTTGTTCATGAGTTTTTTAACCTCTGGTGACAGATCATAGAGATAATTTCCAGATAATTTTGTATTCTGTGGGGTCTAAGATCAGCTGGGCCAAGTGCACCCCAGACTGAGGATGGGCACAGAATGCCATCCAGTTACATCAGAGGCACAAGACTTGGTGCTTGTAAACATCCTCTCCTCGCCAAGGTAACTAACTCCTGGAAGACTTTCGGACAGGGAATTTCTCCTTCTCTCATCCCACCTCCCTCTGCAGCATTTTACATGAGCCCTGCAGTTTCAAGGTACACTGCTCTCTCATCTGAGAGGAGATCAGAGCATCCCTCTGAGGGGATGGATCCCCAGAGAGAGAGACCCAAGGAAATGAGCACAGAACATCTAATTGGTAAGCCTTGTTTTGTGTGTGCGAGTGGGTTTTTTCTCAAAAAATACTAAAAAGGAGCAGAACTAACCAAACAAAAAAAGTGCGTTTGAACTACATTTGGTGTCCGACATGGACTGGAGATGAAAACTCAGAATCTGCCACTATGAGTGACAGAGTAAGTTTTGCCCTGCCAGGATGCATCAGCATCTACCTTCTGCCAGCATGACCCCATGGATCAAAAAGACTGATTTAGTTATTGATACACCTCTGTATGGAAGGATGGGCTGGAGAGAGGAAAATAAGATTTAGTTAGGAAAGACAGAAGAATTTTTTAGCCCCTAACAGAAAACAGGAAGGTACATGGTGGTTAAAGAGGCTGAGTCTACTCCATCTTTTTGTTGCTATAGGAGACTTGGAAGATTTTGCCTGCTCTGAGTTTTTCATTTGCTTTCCAAGTGTGAAACTCCCATGAGGAGTTTGTTTACCAAGTGTGTTTGTGTCTTGGTTTGAAAAAGACAGGTATCTGCTGGGGAGGGCAGGGCCTCCCTTGAGAATTCCAACTCCCTCCCTCCAAACTATTATAATTTAGAAAAATTAAAGGGCTCTCAGGCAGAGTAGGGGTAGGAATAAGAGTTCTTTACTAGTATGTATAACTAAACAAAACAACAACTACGGCGTTAACGACACAACAGAACCAGAACCCTCAAGGGCTGTGCTCCACAGAGCCCGGGGAAAGTCTGAGCTCGGTGTTTTCTGGAGAGCAGAGTTGGAATGGTGGGAAATCCCGGTTAGTGGATGAGACGAACCAGCAGTTCTGAGGTGGTGGCTGGAATGACGGGGTGTCCCGGCAGGGCTGGGGTTGCGAGGTCACTTTGTAGCAAAGAAGGAGCGGTGCCGAAGAAAGCGGCGGCGGTGGCGGCCAGGGTCAGCCTGGCCTCAGCACAGGGCGGGGNAAGAAGAACGCAGAATTCCCAAGCACACGGGCAGGTTATGGTGGCCCCCTCGGAACTGGTGGTGACCGTGAACTCCTCTCGCAGCCAAAACTGACAGCCTGCCCATCCTCACCCCGGGAAAACCCCGTGCCCCACCCAAAAAAGCAAGCGCAGCTGCCCCAAGGCCCTCCCCTTCTCCTGCCCCCCAAACTCACATTATCTTCTCCCTCACGACTTTTTGGCCACCTCCTTGTCCTGGCTAATCACCCATCAGTACCAGTAGTTTGTCTCCTAGCAACTTATGGGAAAAAATTCTATAGGAAGAGAAAAAAACAAATCTAACCCCTAACAGTTTGTGATGTACCCTAATGAGTGTTTCAAGAAAAAACGAAGTGAATCTTATTCCAGCACCTGGTGCATTTCCACAGCTGCTGAGTGATGAGCTCTCACATTTTGAGGTGCGTTGCAGCTCGTGGTTTTCTCTGGACTAAAGAGTCAAGTGAGGTTTTTGACTATTAAAATCCAAATGCAGGGATGGCAAAGCCAGGTCAGTGATACATGGGATTTTGACTGGTTCTTCACTGTTTTTCTTTTCTAGAGTCTTTCATTTGTTGTGTGGTTAAATGGTTTGAAACTTGGGGGTAATCAGAGATCTGTGGTGATTTGGGGGAGCTAGGACTTTCATTCAAAGGCATGTTTTCATGTTGTCCTTTTCTAATTGTGACCTACATTATTAGCTGGCATTGGGATCTCTAGGACAGTTCTTGTGGAGAAGGATTCAATTGTACTTTGTCAAGTTTTGGTGTATCCTTTTTGCCCATGGTGGTTAGGGGTGATATCTTGACCCCTGTGTCTTCTCACCTGCTTGAGTATCAATCTGCTGAGTGCTGGCATTTTTTCCCATCTATTCTCCCTGTCTGTGGATTGTGTCATTCCCACCAGGCATCTTCACAGTGGGCTCAGGTGGATGATGGTAGATGATGCTACAACCCAAAATTGCTTTTGAGGAGGTTCTTCATAACCAAATTTGTTACTGGAGAAAAAGATCCTCAGACATTTTCTGTAAGCTGGTCATTTATGTGAAATTAGGAGAGAGAGTAAAAATGTTGAGTTCTGCTGAACAGAACATCCCTTCATGATTAATTTGTTCAGATTTCAGATTAAGAATTATGAATTATGTCTATTCCACTACTTCCTTGATCTCATTCCAGTGATTAAAAGACACTTGACTGCTGGTACTTTATGTACGTGTTGTAGCCTGACAAACCACTAGTGTAAGGTGAAGTACACTGTGTGGAGAATAGATAGCAGTGAAAGGGTTAAAGATTTTCACACTAAAGCCTAATAATCCCGTTTTTATACACATGGCCTTAAGGTTTGCACAGTAATTTGCTTAGGGAAGCTCCTCAAATCAATTTTACCACTGATTGCAGCGTGCCTGATGATACCTCATAAGACAAGCAGGGATTTAAAATCTCTGGGCTGTGGGACGGGCGGGGAGGAAATCTGGGCTCCCGGCGCACCAGTTCTGTGCCCAGCTCCCGGGGACACCTGAACCCGGGCCCTTCTGGATGCAAATGTGTTTACACGTGAGTAATTCAGTCTGCATCAGGGGCCTCAGAAGTAGAATGGGCAAAGCTTCGAGCAGCAGAGGGCTGGATGTAACACCCAGGTGTGCAGCCACCCCTGCCAGCATCACAGCCCAGCCATGCACCGGGACCCAGGAGCGGCGGGGGCTTCAGGAGGGCTGTGCTCTCCATCCTCCTTCCCCGGGTTGCTGGGAATGTTCTGACAAACTTGCCAGTCCCGCTTTGCTGGTCTGCCGGCTTGTGCCTTACAGATCAGGGAGCCTCATGCTGTTTCCTATTCATCATGTCTGTCTGCATGTGAGTTTTATCTGGTGTCAGAAATTTGCAGTGCTGCCCTACACCTTTGAAATAACTTACCTTACTACTGCCCTCCCTTCAGGCACTAAAAGAATGAAATTAGTTTTAGATTTGTTTTATGTCATTAGAATGAAATTTTGGGATGAGATGAGCTGAATGCAATGAAACAACTGCTTAGAATGCACGGGCATGCATTTTGACAAGCACTAATTTTGAAGTTTATGGTCCAGTGGATGGACTGGTCCATGAATATTCCTCAAAATGTTCATCTAAAGAAAGCAGGAGTTCCCTCCATTTACCTTGTTACCCGTTTCACACAAACTAAACCCTTTGCCCCACCCAACAGTTTCATACTCATGATTACTCCACCCATTCATTTATTTCTCCTTCACAGCCCCCAACTTTGGTAACATCTTTCATTTTCCCCTTTTTTTCCTCTTGTAAAATGTATTTTCTTAACCTTTTTTAACTTTCTATGCAGAAGAGTCATAAAGTTGAATGTTTGATTAGGTCTTTTATGGCTTTTTTTGGGCAATGGGAGGGAGGAAGAGGGAGTGAGTTTCTGTGGACTTTATGGTCCCATATGACTGCATGAGCTAGATGTACATCCCTGGGATAACTCCTCAATTTTGCATTCATTGCTCTTCTTCCTTATAGATTTTTATAGCTGACAGGCAGGAAGGAATTGGTATCTGTGGCTGGATCCTGGTTTCCCTTTCATTCCTCCTGGTGCTTATTACCCTTCCTATTTCCATCTGGGCATGTATTAAGGTAAGTTAGCAGGATCTGAGGCACATGAAGAATGCTCTATTATCATTGCTGCTACTTTTTGACTGATTTAGTTTAGACAGGGCAACTCACATTCACGTTTTGGGACTCATAAGGGTTTGCAGCAAAGATGTGCTCTGGAAACGAGATCCACACAGGTTCTTTCACAAATGTTCTCAGTTGCCACAACTTCCTCACTTAATTTCTTCCAGTCTCAACTTTCATCATCAGTTAAACTTCCAGGTAAACATCATTTGAATGCCAGGCCTTCAGTAGTTGTGATGCACTTAGTGAAGTAGTTTAGGTTACCTGAGATGAGAGCCCCTTTGCCTACTCCTCTGAGTGTGCTGCTGGTGTTGAGAGAGCTCTGGGGTGCCCTTTTCTGATCACTGTTAATTCTTTCATATGTCATCTCTTTTGTAACCTGTTTCCAAGGACAGGGGCTGAGTGCTTCCAGCAAATCATGAGTCAAGTAGAAGATGTGAAGAAAGTGATTTGCAGCTTTGTTTCTTACTATATTATTTGTACTTTCTTCACAATTAAGATGGGTGCCAAAGATTAACGGACCAGGGAATGAGAATAGAATTAGGCATTAAATTCTAAATTAAAATCTTTTCCTAGGTTGTCAGAGAATGAGCGTGTTGTTGTATCTCCTCTGGGAGATATACTGTCCAAGAAAGCAAAGGGACCAGGTGAATACATGCAGTTGTACTCTGTTAAAGTCCTCTGGGTTTGTTTATGTTATTACAATGCACTCAGACCACATAGAGAATTGAAGAGGTTTCATGAAATCCTTCTTCATAGCATAGAGGGGAATGAGAAGGTCCCCTCTACTGCAGGTTCTTTACCTGCAGACTGTTTACTTTTCTGAAGAGAAGATACAGCCACCCTCCTGTCAGAGCACAGAAGTTTGAGTACCTTGATACCATGTATGACTTGGCTGCTGAGTAATTTGGACAAGAGAAGGATGAGTTCATGCTGCAGACACTGTCAGGGGACTGCAGGGAGGTTTAAATGCAGTGTTCAGGTCTGCCACGATCTTTTTTGAGTGACTGTGGCCTCTCTCCCTGCACCTCACTTCCAACACAGCCTTTTCAGGTTGTGGCAGCTGAAGGAGACATGAATGCTTCCAAAGCTCTCCAGAGGGCCTCCATGGTGCTGGCCGAGTCTCTGGTAGTTCTGCTGCTGCATTACCTGCAAACATTACCAGCTGTGGCAGCATGGAATAACTCCAACATTGTCTTCCTTCTCCCTATAAATATTTTGGGGAATTTGGGGCAGAAAAGTCCAGGGGGATAGAGACTCTTCTATGCTAGCTCCTAGGCCAGAGATATTTAAAGGTTTTCCTAGGAAGCAAGGGGGTCCCGATTGGCAGAGTTACAGTAGAAGCATGTTTGGGTCTTCTGTCCCCAAATTAAGAGTAAACACACAGCTCCCACATTGAGACTGCATTTCCAAAGTTCAGACACTAAGCAGTTCCAGCTTAGATTCACCTACAAATAAAATGGAAGAAAATATGTAAAATGTATGTTAGACCTAATACAAAATTTTAATGATGCTTTCACCACACTTTACAGAGTCTTGAATGTTGCAATTATTTGGTGATTTGTCTGCTAGGCAAGAACCTCTGAGCTGTTGATCTACTCCACACAGCAGAAGGGTCAGACATTGGTATTTAACTCATGCCCTGTGGAGTGGAAAGGAAGGATTTGGCTCTTAACCTTAGAGGTATTCTTTCATAAATATTGGCAGAATGACTGGATAATGGGTATGTCAGTGGAACAGGCTATTCTTTATCTTTTATTAATAGAGATTAGTACTTGCTTTACTTACCTCAGCTGTATTTTGCCACATCACTGACATTTATATAAGCTGTGTAATAAAGTAAAGAGAATGTATGACCAGGCATTACAATCACATTTCAGAAATGTGAAAGCTGGGGCAAACCTCAAGGTCCTCTGTCAATTTATGTGTCTGTCTTACACCTTCAGTAGGTTTCTTATCTTCCTTTACGTATGCCATGAAGCAGTCATGCAGGTTTTCCTGAAATGAGCCTTCCCCTACCCTCCATCTGTGCAATGCTTGGCAGCTGAGGGGAAGATGTTGCTAGTATCCAGGTTCAGCTGATGCTAATTTGAGTTTGCAGCCTTCAAAGATAGCTATTCAGCTCACAGTTCAGGCACACAGCAATGAACTGCCTTCTGTGAATCTGAAATTTCTTCTGATGGTATTTTGGTAGGTGCTGCTGCAGTGTAATGTCTTGGCCACATGAGCATCACTGTTGCCCTTTCTATCAGTGGGGTCATTTGACTCCAAATTAACCACCTCAGCATGGACCTACTAATCATCATGACACAGGCCCTTCTTATTTTTACTGCAGTGTAGCACAAGCAGTCCAGGTGGCAAATGTTTGTGCCCAATAGCTGCTGGCATAAATAGTGGTACGAGCATCTGAGGATGGTGACCTACCCAGATCTCCTCTGCTTCAGACACGACTGCCAAATGGCATTTTGCTGGCACGCTAAAGAAGCAAAACCTGTAGCTGAAAGTCATCTGCTTATCAGTGTTACCAAAACATTTTCCACAGACTTATTTTAATCCTAAGAAAAGAGCAGGTTTGAGTTAAACTCTAGAAAAGCTTGAAAGATGTGGCTGCAGAGTGCAATTAAAAGCAATTCTGTGCCCTCAATGAGCTACCAGCCTAACAAGCCTGTGGAAGACTCCCGAGCCCAGCACAGGACATGCTCAGTGTACCACTTCTGGTTCCAGTTTTAGAAGTGTGTGGAATCCAACGATGGGGTCAGCAGGGCTCACAACCAGCTGATGTGTTGAAGCGTGAGTGTTGGCATCTCTTCTCTTTCAGCAGTGGTGTAACAGAGTTAGCCCATGAACACCTAGTTTTCTTTGTGAAAACTATTCATGAAAATGTCTTGGCTTTTTTTTTAAATAATTTTTTTTCTTGCCCAGGATTGCAGGAATTAATCAGGTAATGCACAATATGTTTTTCTTTTGGCTCTCTGCAGGATAATTGCACTGTTGTATAATAGCTGAAGGAGGCAGAAACTCCTGCTCTCTCTTCCCCATTGTCAGGTACAATAAACACAATAACTAGTAGAGGAACTTCATTTTTGTTTTATTACCCACACGCACATCCACAAGAGAGTATCCCAATCAGCAAAACAGCAATGGAAGCAGCCCTGCAATATTTCCGGTGCCACTGGGATGCACAGGCTTTGCAGGAAGAATTCTGGCAGAGGGTGAGTTGCAGTCCCTCAGAGAGATGTGGGGGTCAGAGCCCTCGTTCAGAGATGGCACAGGCTGTCAGAGGTGCTCAGGAAGTCCTGCAGGTGAGCACAGCTCTGGCGGCGCAGAGTGCTGCGGCACTCACTGTCCTCTGGAATTTTCTCCACCCAGGCTTGTGCGTCAAGTAAGTATTGCATCCTGAGTGAAGATGGGACAGGTAAAGCAGGTTAGTCGTTATTCCTGACATGGAGCAACGGGAAAGAGTAATCCCTGAGCTGCTGCATCCCTCCACAGAGGCATCTCTGAAATCAAGAGTTATACTAGCCAAGAAACTCGCCTGAAACTTGCTCTCACCCACAGGTTAACTGAGCTTTGAACAAACCTGGGAAGTGTCAGCACCAAGCTGGGACAGACCCAGCTGTACTTATGTTTTGAGTATGTCTGGTAAGCTTGGGCTAAGTTTCTGTTAGAGTTTCCAGAATGACACAAAAGGCTCGAGTGCACACCAGTGGGACAGTGAGGGGAAGTTTAGTTCCAACAGAGTATCCCAAAATGTTTCCTAATTTTCTGTGATGAGAAGCCATGTAAATTCCAGAATTTCATGCCTGAACTGGAGAAGACTTTGGAGATTAAACCTCTGCTGGGACTCTATCAGGTTTCTATCAGGCTTCTTTTGAAGGAGGCACTCACTTTGGTGTCATATAGAGATGGGAATGAGACTTTTTAAGGTTTTAGGAAGTGGTGCTCACAGCTTGGAGATCTCCTTCCTAGAAGATTTCAGAGGCATTACCTTTCTCCAGTTCTGTGCAGGGAAATGAAACATTGAAAGAATGAATGAAAGGATGAAAGGATGTCTTCCTTGCTGAATATTTGATAGTGTCATACTAAATTCCCACTCACATAAATTCCCTTTTTTCATTAAAGTGTGACAGTGAGAAATGAGAAGAACATGCTACTCGCATGCATGATGTAACAGCAACCTTGGAGCTGCTCTTAGTCATGATCCCTTGCATTTCTTCTGGAAGCACAGGAGCTGTTTAAGGCATCTGCAGTAGTTGGACTGGGTGGCTTTTCCCATTCTCCTTTTCTAGATGTGAGTTTTTAACCCAGGGGAACCAGGGCCAGATTTGATTCTGAGAAGTCTGAGAACCAGAAGTCTGGGACCACAGATCCATGAGCCAAATAGATTTGGGTGGCTCAGTTCTTCCCCATAGCTCCCCTTTTGCCTATGGAGTAGAACACTACGCAATTTAGTAAATCCAACAGAATCAGTTCCTGAGAAAATTTGGTGCTGCCTTTACTTTCTGGAGGTATTCTAATAGATTGAGTATCCTCTGGGTTTATGGTCCATGATAGCAGCTGCAGCTGCCCAGAGACCATTTTGCACTTACTTGTTGTTGCAATCAACTGTTTGCCCGTCCCTGCCCATGAGGAGGTAGCGTTTGCCAGGGACAATGTTTAACTTGCACGTGGAGCGTGATAGGAACTGTCGGTGCTCACCCACTTGGATGCTGTCGTCTGCAGCTGTGGGACAAGAAGAGAAAACCCCATGAACTTAGTTCTAACAAAGAGAAGACCTGTAGCCCACAGCACACAACCCCCTGTGATCATTTGCCCACTGCTAAGCCAAGGCAATATTTCACTTGGGAACTGGGGGTTCACATGGGAATACATGGCCGTGCTATGGTAGGATATGTTTCCCTTAGCCTGACCTGACAAAAAGTAAGCCACTTTTGCCTTAGCTGGTTGTCTTTGCCTTTGCAGTAATTATTGAAGGAGCTGTTTTCCTATAGACCTTATGACCTTTCAGACCTTACAGAGTTTGCTTAAATCTCCGAGACCAAAGGAAAAGCCAAGGAAAATAGAAAACATGCTATCTTCCATTTCAGAACGCTCAGGTTCGGGGTGGTCTTAAAAGCTAGCAAACTAAATTCAAACATTTTGAGGCTCAACAATGCAGCAGACAGTATTAAAATCTCACTCTCCTTAGTACACCTGACCTGAACTTTACTGATGCAGCCTTTATGCTATTCCCTCTGAACCTGACACGCGGGAAAATCTCCTGGTGATGTCCATGTTAAAGTAACTGAGAAGATTCTAGTCTGGATTCTGGCCCAGCAGTTTGTTCATTCAGAATTGCACTGCCTACTACAGAAGTGGGCATCCAAGGCAGATGAGGTGGCTCCTTAGATACTGCAATGATATGAGAGCTGAAAAGATGCTTATTCATCCGACCAATCTCAGGTCATGAGGACTCTATGTTGTTTAGCTAGAACAACAGTTTTCCAAGTCCATTTGAAAAAAAAAAATAAAAGCAAATAACAGCAACATTCTAATTTCTTATTCTCTTTCTAGCTATAATTTGAAATTGCCTGCACAAATTCAATATTAAACCAGGTTAAATTACAGGTAAATTACACCACAGTCTTTTTATCCATTAACAGAATCTTGTGCAGCATCTGCTCTAATATAGAGTACTATATTGCAAGTATGGAAAGACTAGTCATCAAAATCCTAAAAGTAGAATAAAAAACTGAAGTAGAATATTCTAACATTAATTAGATTTCAGAGAATTTGACATAGGCTGCTAATCTGTGAAACCTAGCTTTAAGAACCTTATCTACCACCTAGTTAAGACTTGCATCACTTTAGCATATGTTGCTTATACATCTGCATTTTTAGAAAGAATATAAGTCCTGTAGGTTTTCTCTTGTAGCCCAAGACCTTTTTGCTGTTCCTATGCTACATGGTGTCCTGAATTTTCATTTTGTTCATGGAATGCAGAGATGGGTCAGAACTACTTGAGAAAATGATGATGTTATGCCTCATTGGGCTTAAATTACCCAGGTGTGTCTCGGTTCATATGCTTCACAAATGGCCTAATACAATTCAGACAGTGGGATCATAAGCATTTGAGTCATTACTTTAAGTGGTTATGTAACGTTCAATTTTAAATCTCTAATTATTAAAAAAAAAAGTTGAAATTAAATGTTTCAAATCATCCAAGCAGAATTTAAGGAAAACAGTTACTTCAAGTTTTAGAATCTGTAATGGGAAATAATGTTTAAAGAGGGGGAGGGGGAGAAGAGGGGAAAAAAAAAGATTCTGTGCTACTTTGTACGGGCTATATTGTTCCCCTAAAGGGCTCCTGCAGGACTCATAAGACAGCATAATTAGCCATCTAGAACATATACACGAATTCTATCAATAACCAAATCAATCTGAGAAGCACACACCTGCAGAATTCTCTTTTGCTGACTCCCAAACACAAGTAAGTGTTTCCATCTGTCTTCTGAACCAACCCTTTACTTCCAAGATTGTTAAGGAAATAATGACGGGGTCCAGAGAAGTTCTCATCTAAACTTGGTGATGGCAACAGAAGCCAACCTCACTCAAAAGAGCCACAGAGAACACGAGAGATAATAACACTAGTTCAGTCACAGGCTGATTTGGGTGCAACACCTAGCTTTTTCTTCATCCTCATATGGCTTCGTGCCTCCTGCAAGCTTCCTGGTGCTCAGAAGCTGCATCTGACAGCACAAATCAAAAAGAATGATCAAGTATGTGGGAATGGAAGGCATCCTTTCCCTTCAACTTTACATTCAAAGGATGTTTCTCTCAGCTACCAAACCCCAAAATCTTTCCAGGCCTTACTGCAAGTTGTCAGCACAAATGCATTTGGACCCAGAGCCCTAAAGCCTTTAAGGCCTGTAGGTATTCTCAAGAGATTAATAAAACTTTCCATCAGGATACCATAATCTCCTATAGTCAGTATTTTGACCACTAGGTACATTATCATTTCCCTCCGTATGGAAAGCCCTGGATATGTCAGATGGAATGAGGAAGCACGGACCTTATTTTCCTGCAGAAACTGAGCACTGGGCACAGATCACAAGTTGTGTGCCATAAAGTACTGTGTGACATTGTCAGGCCCCTGGGCAAAGATTGATGGAGTGAGATAATTATTCTGTTCCAGAGAGGGAAGGTTTAAAAACCTTTGAAGTTCCTTTTTCAAGGCAATCTCTGGCTGCCAAACTCAAAACTGGTGACCGTGTGATCCACGGCAGCTGAAGTCTGACGTGTCATCTGACAGCTGCCCCAGAAATTACTCTGAAGCGTATCAGTGCTCTCTGATGCTGCTGATTAAGTTCACATGGGGGCAGCTGGGATGACAGGCCTGCAAAAGGGCATTGTCTAAGAGCAGTGCAAACCTTTACACTGCACCTAACAACAAAGAGGCCTTTCTATTTCTTTATCACATTTATTAAACCGAGGTTCCAGAAGTTTTCCTGTCTTCATTGACCCAGGCAAGTCACTGTGGACAACTCTTAGCCTGTTCCACAAGGGTTGCAATTGGTTAATAACTAGTGGAGTAATAAGCACTTCAAATCTTCATTTAGTATCAGAACAGAAGTCAGTGGATATGTCCACACAAGAAAAAATAAGGATCTGTCAACAGTCTGTAACATGAAATATTGATGCAGAAGAAATAATATCCACACTACGAATGTTTTTTTGAGGGTTTATCTTAGACTAGCCCCAGTTTGTAACCAGGGACTCAATGAGTGTGGAATGTGTCTTCTGGTTTATTTTCATCCGAAAAGGTTGAAGCTTGTGTGCTCTGGGATTGCACAATGTGAACCAAAAATACTACCCCGGGGCTGAACTGAACAGTGAGGCAGCTGCACCAAACAAGCCTTGCAATAAATAAGCCTTCTTGAAAGCCTACTGTAGAATTATATCTGACCCTACTTTTCCATGGCAGAGGAAGGCATCTGCATGGCTCCTGCTGCCTAAACATTTAGTCAACCTAGTTTTCCTGCAGGTGAATGAAAGGAGTAAAACATTTTGATACTTACCTGCTTTAAGGATTTTGTGGATTTTGGCCTCATAGTAATCAAAAACATTCTTCTTTGTACTGTTGAGGATCTCCACCTCGTATGCTGCAACAGACAATGACGCTGTGATGCCAAATGGCAACATGAAAATGCATGCAAAGACTGAGTAATAGGTGTGCTTTGACCAAGTGTCTGAGCAGAGGCCAGTGTACCATCTACTCACAGACCATGGAATTATTAATCAAGAGACTCTAGATTTGTATTCCTTTCTTTGTATTTTTTCAAGGAAGCTCCTCTGTGGTTAGGTTTCCACTCTTTTTCCTGTCCTTCTGTTAGCATCGAACTTACCAATGGTGCCCAACCAGTTTTCCTTCAGTAGTTTGTCTAACTTTGTATCCAAAGAAGAGGCCAGAAAGGGGAATTAACAAAGGGGAAAATATTCATCCATTTCTGTAGAATGAGCTACTGAACTATGGAAACCCAATTCTTTATTTACATCCTGTAACATGAGGGATGTATGGGGTTGTGCTACTGCACCACAGGTTTTTTCTAAACCTTGTAACATAATGTCCACTCTTCCTTCCCCCAGCATCCTACTGCATCTTTATTCCCACTTCACTGCCCTGATGACTACAGCTGCACAAGCCTTTGTTTATTTCTCCTCAGCCTCTTGGCCACATACAGAAACCCTACTCAATTCAGGAGAGGTCTGGGCAGGTAAAACTACAAGTTTATACTTATTAAAGTGAATGATGCTGAAATCAACAGCTGTCCTTTGTGCCTTACCATAATCTGCAGTAGGTTGGTAGCAGACAAAACCAACGCGTGTGGTTTGTTTTAACGCTTTACTGAAAGTGGATTTTTCCCTTGGGCAGGGACCTGGAGGGGAGAAAATAAGTGATACACCCCTATAGGCATGGATATGTAGACAGATACAGTTTACACATCCATATTCACACAACAATATAACAGGGACTAAAATGGCAGAACAATTTTCTTAGTGGTGTGATAGAGGGTTTTTACATACACACACACACGTGCATATAAATTGCATTTAGCTATCAAAAGATCCTGGATATCTTAGAAAAAAGATCGATTTGATACTGAACATCCTAGAGGATGAATGTACCCTGTGTTACACATAAGGATAATTCTAATGGTCCTTTCTGGGCTTAACAATTCCCATGTAAATCGTTGCTAGAAGTAATTATCTTCTTTTAGAACCAGCGTACGTGTTCATTCCTTACCTTCTGCGCACTGGCAGACGTTGGCGTGGCACAGCTTTGAAAGCATGGCACTGTGCTTGGGAGCGCTGTAGAACACGCTGCAGCTCCTGTCTGTGCACAAGGAACAGAACAGCTTGTTTGGCAGAGCTCAGGGGGAAAACCTGTGCAGAGCAGGACAAGCTATGTCTGCAGCCCAGCTTTTCCCTGGTCCAGAGAAAGCAGAGCTCTCAGGGGTCAGATGCACACCAGCAGTTCCCAAAGACTTACAGCTTAGGCACATAGAGTACAGCATTGCCTTTCAGCTGGGCAACAGTTTGAGGTTATTTTTGTTCAGTTTGGTTAATTTCTGTTTGGGTATTTTTTAGTTGTTGTTGTTGTTGGGGTTTTTTGGTTTTTAAGTTGTACTCTTCCCTCCCTACATCTCCCCCTTTTTTTTTTTTTTTTTTGTTCCCTCTGGAGACCATCCATCTTAAAAGCCTCTTTAGACCATAGAACAACAGTGAACACTGCACTCTTTCAGAAGAAGATAGGATGAACCAATAGTTAGTGGTTTAAACCCAGTGTAAAATGTCTTGGATCCCTCTGTTAAGGCAAAGTAGAGATTTGACCTAATTTCCAAATATTGTTTGCATGACTTTGGCAAACAGGGATGATTTGCATTTAACCTTTCTTTGAATGAGGAACAGGCTGCTTTCCCTGGCAAGCACACTACAGAAGTCAAACCTCAAAGACTGCCTATCTTAGATGTATAAAGAAACAGCCTGACAAAACAAAATGTGAGTGAAAAGCACTGTGAGAAACAGGAACTCAGGAAATCTGATTTAAAAACTCATGAGTGTAAAAGTTCATATTTTCAGTCCATTAGCAATACTGGACCATTCCTGAGAAGATCTCTGTTTAGATAATCTGAAGTAACTGGAAGACAGTTATGCAAAGCTGGTTATTTTATCACTCAACAAAAGTATGTGGTTTCACACACTACATCAAAATCAACTTTCTATAGACTGCAGGGGTTTTTTGAGAGTCTCTCTTTCAAGCAGTTATGTATCATTTTACTGTGCCCTTACCAGGGTTGTAAAAATCATAAAGGATGGCATTTGCTGGCTGAACCAAGCCCATGGGATTGATTTGCTTTGCCCCAAATGATATACAGTCTGGGTCCGGTCCACTTGGGAGCTGGAGGAAAAAGGAAGAACAGTTTTGATGAAAAAACTCACTCTCTCTCCTCAGTCAG
Organism: Nicator chloris; assembly: GCA_013400495.1. NCBI lineage: Eukaryota > Metazoa > Chordata > Aves > Passeriformes > Pycnonotidae > Nicator > Nicator chloris. The sequence continues at coordinate 50,422 of WAAE01010453.1, forward strand.
TTCCTCAGTGTTTGTGCCTGTGCTAGTTGTTGAACACTTGTTCTGATGGCATAGCTGAGTTAATACTGATATCTGCTTTGGCTGTAGAGGTGGAGCAACTCAAGTGGGTGTAGGGTGGAGTCATTATCCAAAATACTGGGAAATATACACAGAGACTAGGGGTCCTGATGTTTACATTTGTTTGTCACCATACGGATCTAGGTCTTGGCATGCAAGATGTCCATGTTGAATTTACAGGACCACCAGTTAACACTTTAGTTATCATGTAAGAAAAGCATCCCTTCTGGCTAGAGAGGGATGGGATTGCTCTTTTTTCTTGGGCCAAAGGCCAAATCTTGAGTAGGAACTACATCTCCTTGGACATAGAAAGGTGGAAGATGAAGGTGTGGGTTTCCCTTCTTCCCTTCCTCTGTTCTTTTCACTGACCTGTTCAATAATAATAAATTACAAAAATTACAGGAAGGTAATGAAGAGTGAAAAATACAACTATAAAATTTTTAAAAAGTCTATATGCTATCTGAAATGGCAGGGATTAGGAAATCATTGGGTTTGCTTACCTCGCCAAAGTAGAGCAAAACCTTCCCTTTCTTGTACTCAAAGTGCTGAATGTACCTGTCTGAAGCTGTCACCAACTGCAGGAAAACAAAGAAACAAACAAATCAGAACAAACCCCTGGCAGAACAGGAATACCTTTGCTGCCACCTTCCATATTCTAGTTTACTTTTTTCAGCCTTCTTTCTTCTTCCCTAAAGGAGGGAAGTCCCTGAGAGCATGAAACTGAGCAAACCTATCTAGCTAGCTATCCATCCAAAATCTGTTTTCCCATGTCTCTTCTATTTTCGGAAACATTTTGAAAGACAAATTTTCTAAAGGCTCTATGAAAGGTTGCACAGAAAAGTGTGTTTCTAACCTGTTCAAGCTCCTTTGTGTCAGGCTCCAACCCACTCAGCAGAGTGAGATCAACCAGGGACATCTTGGGTGCTGTGGGACCTGTGGACCTTTATAAGTGAGATGGTCAGCAGTGAACACCTGCACTGAACAGCCAGGCTGTTTGAAGAGTCTGGCTTTCCAGGCTTGCTAAAGGTGAAGCAAAACATTCCACTCCATTTAACTTTCCTCGGTGGATTTTAATTTGAAAATTAGCTGCCTAATTCATTAAGAGTCATGAGGTTAAATGAGTCATCTAAACCAGTCAAATGGTCATCCAAACCCCAGATGCCTTGCCTGAGCTTTTCATATAGGCTTTCCTTGGAGCTGATAGGCAGAAAAAAATCACCTGTAAATGACAGTTCATCCCACCTTAAAAGCATTGTTGAAGCCAAGGAGTTAAACAGCAGTGATAAAGTATCTCTTCTCAGTTACTTACAAAGTGGAGATAGGAAATTAATTTATCCAAATTTTTCATGGATAAGTCAAATAAGTTAAATTTGCATCACCTTTGCTGTCCGAGGCAAAATTCCTCATTGCTGTAATTACCCACTAAATATATGTGTTGGATTTCCAACCTTTCGGCTTTCATCACCTCAAAAATCAGATAGTTTTGTCACTGCTGGAAAATGAAGTTGTTCTGCACTCACATGGGGTGCCTTGACATGAGATGTTTTGCATACACTTAGTGGTACTTCAGGAATTTTTATTTTGGCACTCTCCCTTTCCCACAAAGGATGCACGACAATGTAGGGAAGAAGAATGGTGATGTAATTCATGCCTTCAGTTTTTCTCCCATGTCTCAACCACAAGGAATTTCACATTATTGTCTAAACCTCAGCCTAACACTCGGTAGAACAGTGATGCAGAAGAGTGGATCTACTAGCTGGTAAGTGTAACACATCAATTAATGGGGAATATGATGCTTTGGCCCGTACAAAATTCACTGAATATGTGTTTAATGAGGGAGAGTGAAAAATGGGAATTAGAGTAACTTCAGTCCTCCCCTGCCATTGCTCATGCCACTGTTTAGAAGAGGGGATAAAACCACTGTCTTCAAGGCTTTGGCAAAAGTCAGTGGAAAACAAAAATTCTACTGAGGAGCAAAAACTGCTTCTTCCATCCTGCTCCTCTCTAGAAGGGGAACCCAGGATAGCCACAAATTTGTGCTTCTGAGACCAATGCCAGACTGTAAATAGGAGCAAAGACAGGTGTTTCAGTGTTACACTGCATAGGAGGGTTTCTTTTTTCCTACCTCTGCCCTTGTCAACTTCTTGTCACAACAGAATATTCCATCTACCTCCTCTTCTCTCCTAGGTAGGGTTAGTCATCCTTTCTTTTTTTTATGAGGCCAGAGTGTGGCCACAAAGGAAGCAACAGCATCTCTCCAGAAAGCGATGAAACTCTGTAAATGTGCTACTACTGCATTCCAGCTGTATTTACCTTTTTAAATAAAATAATTCTTTCAAATTATTAGCCTGCCAAGTGCTTTAGAGTCTCCCCAGAGTTTGATGGGGAAGAATCTGCAGAGGACATTTGAAGTCTATGTAAGCCATGTAAATAAATCTCATCCATTGTTTGGAAGCCTCTTCTCCTGCCATGAAAAAGAGGACACACACATTGTATGCAGGCTCACAGAAGATCACCACGCTGGATGCTGAGTTTGTGGATATGAAGAGGGTGATAAAGGATAATTACAAACAAGTGAAGAGCTGGTCTTGCAGACCTACCTGACACAGACTTTGTATTGCAAGGATTCTGTTTTGCTGGGAGCAGTCACCTCCCTTTTTCTTCTGCTGCGGATATCAAACCAATCCATTTTGGACAGTGTCTCAAACGTGCTGTTGCCTGCAGTAGTCAAGGCCTCATCATCATCGTCTTCACCAGAGTATTCAGCTTCTGGAGGTGAGAGACACGGTCAGCCATGCACAAACCACAAACTGGCCTGCAGTTTGGCTCCTTTTGGGACAATGATAAATACCAGCGGGCAGTCGTGCCATCACCGTGAGTTTTATAACAGTTCACTGCACACTGTCTCAGTGTTTCCAATTCATTCAGAGCTAGAATTTTAGGGATAACCATAGTAAGGATAACGATAGTGAGAATAACTAGCAAACCTAGCTAAGAATGGGGTTTAGGCTGTGCATAAATATGTAGAGGGCAATCCCTCCCTCCAAAAGCTAACAATTCCAACAGAAACAAACAATGCAGACATAGGCAGAGATGAGGATGACTACACACTTCAGGGGATGGAAAACACATTCTTGCTCATATGAAAGACCTATGACAGATGTGCCTCAAAGAATTTTAAGCCCACATGGTAGGTCCCTTATTAGCCAGGGAACTGAGCAGGGCTTTCCCCTATGTGAAGGGAGTTCACCTCCCCTTTCTCAAGAACAGTTTCTAATGGTATCTGGTAACTGTTAAATACCTGCTGCACCTACAGTCACTCAGACAGTTATTGTACTATTTAAGAATAAGAATAATAAGCTAAATAAAACAATGACTGGGTAGAGTTCAGGGGCTTCTTCCTTAATTCATTTGTTCCACTTTCCAAGGCTGGAAAGCTATGAACTGTCAATAGCAGCTGGCCAAACATGCCACCTTTGAGACCCAACCCCTGCCCTTTTCACTCACCAGAGTACTTAAGGCTCCCTTCCACTTCCACTGTCAAAATCAAATCATTGCAGGTGTTGTTCTTCAGCTCAGGTGACCAGTACATTTTTAATATCTAAGAGGAACACACAAACAGCAAGCCACTAAAAATATCATTTAAATGACAAGGAATTTACCCATTCAGGACTCCAACACATGGTGATAGGATATGGGAATGTGGAGAGAAAGACCAGTCCCCCAGTGGCACAGACTGATCACAGAGGACTGTCACAGATATGAGCAGGTCCCATGTAAAATTCACAAATAGTGTGGGACTCCTTTGATATAACTCTCCATTCCCAAAAACAAAGAGGTCTTTCAAACTCCAGCCACCCCTGTCACCCTTGACATTTTATGGATTTAATAAAGTTAAAGACAGGAAAAATTGACTGTCCATAGGGGCAGGATTTAGGCCCCAAATTTTAGAATTTTGGAAGTAGGAACACAAAGGTTGAGGCCATGGCAAGTAAGTTTTCACTTTGGTTTCAAGAAGAGATAAAAAGAAGTCCAGCTGCACTCTGGATTTTGAATTTACAGCTTACACTCATTGTCCCATTTCCTTTGCCGTGCACAGATACTTCAAGTTTTCTCCCAAGTTCAAACTGCAAACCAAGGGAAAAAAAAGATATTTAGTCTGTGCTCAGCATCTGATCTATTGTTTTCCTGACATCTTGACCGTCTTCTATGCCTTTATCCCCCCAAACCTGGTAGGGAAAACTTTCAGCTATGGAAGGAATCATGAGACCTCATGTCTCAAGACTTTAAATGTACTGAGCTAATGCATCTTACTCTGCTGTTTTAGGGCCCAGTAGATGTATTTACCAACTTCAGTCCCTCCTTTGTATCCTGGATTTCACATTTTCACAGTTCCAGGCACAATGAAGATCAGAATATTCCCCTTCTTCCTCATTCTCTAGGAATTGAGGAAGAATTCCAAGAAGGAGTTGGGTTCCTGGCTGCTCTTCCCATTTGGGAGAGATTCATGCCACCAAAGTCCTGAAAGAGGCAGGAAAGCACCTCCAAATTGTGCTGCTAAGCACCTGCTGGTTTTGGGGTTTTTTTGGTGTTTTTTTTTTTTTTTTTTTACTTTAAAAAGATTCTGTTGTTTTACAGATCAAATTATGTCAAGGTGTAATAAATCAGATACATCATAGTTGCTTAACATGATAAAACCTAGGCCAGAGGATTTGATTTCTCCTTTTTGAGGGGAAAAACCTTCGAAACAACCAATGGTTGTATACCTCTAGTTGCTTCTGAAATTCTTCATGAGCATCAGTCAGAACAATGCTGTAGTAATTTTGCCTTCCAGGTGTTCCCAACCTGACAGTCAGGTTAGTGGAAGCAGTGTTCAGGGTCTTTATGCTGTATGCTGACAGAGCTTCTAAGGCCACCACTGTGTCCTAGAAAGAAAGAAAAGCAAAAAACTAGCAGTTATGTGAGATGACATTATCAGTCACCTTGATTTCAGTTTTATGCTTTTTACTGCTTTGAAGTTCTCCTGCATTTGTCTGTTCCTACTTGCACAGATTATTTATTTAATTTCCCTGCTGCTTCTTATAGCACTAAAGTTGTAAACACATTGGAGTCCTGAGTAGATTATCCTACTTCTTCATGAGGACAAAGAATTTTCTTTGCTGGCCTTCAACTACTTTATTTTGGCCCATTGCTAATTAACGATGCAAAATCTTTCCTGCTTCATACACCAAAGAAGTAGAAAATTAACAGTGACGATGTTTTCAAATCTAAATGAGAAAGTTTTTAGGGGGCTTTTATTTCCTTCCCTCCCCTTAAGACTGCCCCTGAAGTGGTGGTCAGGCACCTGTGTAGAGCAGTACCCTCCGCCGTAGTTCCTTCTTTCTGTCAGCCACGTGGCAATCGGACTTGCATATTCCATGTCTTCCAGGAGCAGGGTTTGAAGCAGGGCATAGGCAGTGGTTTCCACTGAGACTGCGTTGTTGCCGCTTCCCCAGTAGCGCTGCTGCTTTGCTGCAAGAATAACTCAGTCCTGAATCCCCTTGGCAGAGACTTTTGCCCAAAATCACTATTGTTCTACACAGTGGGTATTTCATGTCTTGGCACTGTGGAACCACAAGACACTGACGCTGTTGTGAGAGGAACAAATCAGCTGGGAAGCAAAGATGATGGAAAAGAAACCCCACTGTTGCTATGCTCTTTCAGCCTTCTGATGTTTACCTTTAGGAAATTCTTTTCTCAAGCACATTTTCTGTAAACTGTAGATTGTTTACATTCTTTCATGGGGGTGGAGTTCTCTTGATTGACACCTGTCTTGACTAATGTGATTGGAGAGGTGTTAACCTTGCTTGCCAATCACTTGGTCTACTTGCTATACTATAGATATGAGTCTGTGATATAATAAAGTTAGTCCTCTTAGTCAAACTCAAGTTAGAGTCCGTGTAGTCAATCTAGTGTGTCGCTGCGACACCCCACAGTTTTCAATTTTGATTTCTCCAGCCATCACAGTCTAATGATCCCATTGTACAGCGATGTCCATCTCATGGAGTGTTAGCATTGTATCTGGTGGTCCCTCAGACATAGCAGTATTAATTATGGCCACAAATCCAGCCTTGATCCAGGAGAAGCATATTCCCTGTGCTTAGGCTGGGGCTGTTAGACTGTACTGTATTTACCAAACACATTGGGAGGAATACCAGGACGTGGTGCAGCCCCACAGCTGGCTGACTCGGCAGTCACCACAGCCACACCTCATGGGGGCAGGTGGTGACATCCATGGGGGGCTGGGACAAAGCCCTCACAGCTGGTGGGCGGCTTTGAAAGCACATGGGCTGGAAGAGACACCTTCCCTCTTGACCACAAATCCTGTCTGGACTACTCCTGTATGTTGCTATTTTCTTGTATGCAGTTTCTTCTGTCTCATTTGGCTTGGACTTGTTTTTTCTTCCCAAGGGAAGCAGAAATCATAAATGAATATTTACTGTGGTTTTGTTCCAGTTCCAAAATCAGAGAAGGTCATGATCCAAGCTTCACTATTCTGTCACTTTATAATGACATTAATTATGAAAATTACATATTAAAATATTTAATTATGCAATTTAAATAAATAAATTACATGTGTACATACACCGTTGCATAAAATTAATTTTTCTTCATTTACTTCAATTTGGTTTTTTTCATGTAACTGTGCTCAGAGTGTTTCCATTAGGAAAAGTGCTTTCTACAGGGATTTTTTAAGAATGATTACCAGTACCTTCATCAAAAGAAGAACAGCTCCTTAATTTTTCTTTCACAAACTGAGCTTCTTCACTATCAGGCTGCACAAGTGTCAGAGCGTAAGCACTGATGACTGTAGAATAGCAGTCAGTATTTCTTGAAAATTGATTTTTCATGTAAGCCACTGTTCCTTTAAGCACTCGTGCCTGTGAAAACAGAATGGAACCATTTGTAAAGATCCCTGAGACCTGCTAACTGTTACTTCTGGCACTAGGAAGCTAGTACTAGGAAATCAGAATATGTCACTGTAGTAATTTTTAAGACAATTATAATAATATTTGCTTAGTGATTAAACCATTGATGGTGGAGAGTGTAGCTTGAAACACCTTATTTTATATTAGGCCATGGCATCTTTTCGTATCCACCACAGATATAAGCAGATTTTAAACTCCTCATTTGCAGTTCTCCAAGAGATAGTGAATATCCAAGGGTGGATATGCCATTGTGCAATAGCCTGCAGACTTAGAGAGTCAGGCTTCCTACCACATCAGGTGATGGGTAAACACGTAGGGTCTGTTGCAATGCTATGGTTACGAAGGCTGTCATAGCCAAATCCTCTTCTGCTGACTTAATGCCACCCTGAAAGATGAAATATGAAAAGGAGAAGTTAAATGATTAAATAAGTAAAAAACCGTTTATGATTAAATCTACAAAATCACTTTCCATGATGTCAAGGATCTTCTCTGCAAAGCCTCTATGTACCATGTAACTGTTGCCTTAATTTTTTCTCAATAATGTGTGTCCATCTAAAGTATATCTTCTATGGTGGCAGACAGTTTGCATTAAACAATGCAAGGAATCAGGAACCCACCATGTCCTTCAGCCGATAATCAAATATTTTGTTATCTATCTTACAGCTAAAAATCTATAATTTCTCATTGAAAAATTCATGGTTTCAATTTTCAGTCACTAGGAGGGTGGGTTGTTTTCATTTCTGCTACTCTACACAGTAAAGATCCCTCTACCTTGCAGAAAGAACTTCTCTCCTGTAAAGGTATTTATACATCAATACTAGATCATTTCTTATCCCTCTTCTTGATAAAGTAAGCACAGTGCTCTGATTAGCTTTTTTCCCTGGCAGCTCTTGAAGTATATGTAAGATAGAAGATTATCTCAGCTGGAACACAGGTCAAAAAACCCCCAAACCCTTTGATCAGTCCTTGAGCTACTTGTTTCTTTTTCCCCAATAGTGTTACATCAACTGTGAAACTAGCTTTGAGGGTGAAAGCCTCACTAGTTATTTGACACAGATCATTAAAAATATTAATGCATATTTTTTCATATATATATATGGTGGCTACATTGCATTTTCAATGAGTTTTGGATGATGCACATTACTTTCCTAGGCTAAATTCACGGACAGTATAACAATTTTGTGTTTATGGACAGTTATAGATGATGTATAGACCAAGATATGCAATTGGAAATTCTGATGAAGTATTAGCACTTTATTTTTTCACCATGGGCATGGTGAAATACTGACACAGGTTAGCCAGACAAACTGGGACATACTTGAGACTCAGCTGGACATGGCCCTGTACAGTCTGACCTTACTAGAACTGTTTTGGAACAGCATTTGGACTAGAGGAGCTCTGGATACCCCTTCAGAACAAAGTTACAATTCTATACTCTACTGCCTTTGGCAATAAAAGGCTTACATTTTTACCAAACTTTTTTACCAAACCCCCAGAAATAATTTTTAAGTGCTCTATAGGCAGAGCTGAAAAAAGTATCTAAGACTGTATAAAAAGATGAAGATGGTGAAGTGCTAGCAATGCATCTGACATAACAGACTTGTTAACAAATTCATTTTACATTGCAGATTTTGTACTTACATTACAGATTTATTCTCTTTAGGTACATTTCTTGTTATTCAACAACTCACAGCATTCCTTTCAATCCCCAATAGCCCTAAATGCACAACAAATTCTTCTTCTAAGTGTGGGTGACCTACCTGCATTGACCTGTCCATCACAGGGTGGTGGTCGTGGAATGAACCATCTGCCTGCTGTTGATCAACCAAGTAGGAAATCGAGTTGCCTATGTGACTGTCTTGGATACTGAAGTATTCTCTGCTCCTTGTGAGTACTTTAACAATGAATGCAGTTAACCTGCACAAAAGAAATTTTTTTCCAAACTTGTGCTGACAGATATTTATAGAAGACTATATTGACAGGAAGATAAACATACTAATTTTGTGTACAGACTCATATTCAATGAGGTGCACTTGCTGCAACCTAGTGAGCTATTGTTCAACGTCAGCTTGAATATTTCTACTCTGTGGCAAATGCAAAATATTCAGTGGCTCAGTATGAATCTCTTTCACCGAGGACTGAATATGCTCAGAGAATTTGGTGGCTGATTATTTATGACAAAAGCACATAGGCAAATACCAGATTTTCAAAATTCATTGCCAAAGAAAAACTTCTGATTCATTAAATGATGATAGAGGTAAACTGGAAAAAATCTCAAACGAATAGACAAAAATAAAACCCTCCAAAAATAAAACCCCAGGAAAAGAAAACCACTTACCATACACTACTGGGGGTAAATTGAAATGCTCCATAGGAGCCATCCTCCTTCTGAAACTCAAGCAGTCTGGTGTAACCTGCATGAACAGGAGAGCACGTAACTGTTCAGAGAACACCCACATTTATTGGGGATTTTCCTACATCACTTATGATGGACATGTTTTGTATTGACTGGTGGAAGAGTTCATGGAGCTGTTCACTGGGCCATTAAGGAGGAAATGACTGGGTCAGCAGAATTTGACACAGAAAAATCACTAGGCTTAGGAAATCCTCTGTCTTGTTTGACTTAACTAAGCCATGAAAATAACCTGAAAACTGCCAATACCTATGGTTACAAAACGTTTTATGTGTAGTGAATATTGGGAAATTATTTCCCATTATTGACAACTTTTCAAGCTGTTGATTTTTATGGTGCATTGAATCAAAAAATATACAAAACATCATCGATTGGGTCAGGCACAGTCTTAGAAATCATGAGTTGTGGCTTCTGATCTTGACTGCTATTATTTTGACAAAGTTTGTATCACAGCCACACAACTCATTTTTTACACTGCTCAACTTCAATAAGAATCAATAAAAGCATAATGTAGGGACTAAATGATGCTGATAGTACCAAATACTTATTAGCAGCATCCCATGTCACTTTTGGCAGTCTTGGATAAACAGGCAAAGATTCCATGCAGCAACTGCTAGCATGCTTTTAATCTCTATTTATACACTTGTTTTTCATTGATGAAAGGTGTTTAAGACCAGCTGTACCTGTTCCAATACTGACAACTCCCTGTGTTAGTTCCTGTGGGCTGGAACATTTCCACATACCGTGGTCCTGGCTTTGCTGTATGTTTAATACCAGCTTTGGACCACATCTTGGGGTGCTTCCAGAAGCAGACTTTCAGGTGTCCTGTCCCTAAGGAAACTCCCTCCCTGGCTTGGCCCAAGGCTGCTGAAGTCCTTCTAGCTTATGTAATGATGAATACAGGAGTGAGGAAGGGAAGGTGTCAATATCATGATTAGCACTGCTAATTTCCTTTGTTGTACTCCTCTTAACAGCCACAGACAGAGATGTCTACATCCCAGCTGGCTATCCTGAGCAGTGTCTGTGAACCATGGGGAGAAATAAGCATTTTTAGGATGTGATTTATCTTGGTTGATTTTGGACATTGGGAGGCAATGAACAACTGGCCTTTGCCATCCATTTACTCTGAAAAGAATTTTCACTGATGAGCTCAGATTTTACTTTCTACTTCTAAATGAGCCGAGAGAGAGGATGGGCTGTCACTGTCAATACCACCCAGTGCCAGATGCTGGCAATTAGTCTCCTAAGCCCTCCTCACAGGTTCTGTCCCTCATGTCTGTCTGCAGACTGCCAGGGGCATTTCTGTGAGGCTGTGTTAACAGTGGGCACTCCTCCAGGAGGCAGCTGCAGCCAGTGTGCAAACAGATAACCAGGATCCCATCCTTTGGCTTCTGGTTGGTTTGTCTTGTTTGTTTTTTTCCTTGCCTACCTTTTTCAATCATGCCAATGGCTTCCTGCTTCCGTTCGGGGCTGAAGTTCACCCACTGCTTGCTGGCATCCAGGTACTCCATGGCGTAGACTGCAGGGGCCATTGTCACCATCGTTTGCTCTGCACAGCCCGTGGGCACCTGAATCAGCTTCTCAACTCCACTGAGACTCAGACAGTTTTCAACAGACTCATCCATAATGTTCCCTGTGGTAAAAAATACAAGCCGTAGCACACATCTTATTTAAAACTGATCGCTGTAATATGGAGAAAGGTGATCCTAACCATAGGCTGACATTCCAGCATGGCCTGATACTCCTCACTATTCACCACTCTTCTTAGCTGCCTGAGACTTCATAAAGCTCTTTGAAGAAGGGCAAGGATGAGGTGCCAGGCCCCGGGAAAACTGGAGAAAGGAGGTTGGCACCATGAGGGAATATGAAGGAGAATGAGTCCTCAGGCTGCTGGAGGCAGAGAAGAAAGGAGAGGGGGAAAGACTGGTGTATCAGGTTTGGGCTGGAAATGTCTTGTCAAACCAGCCCTGATCCTCCCACAGAGGGATAAAAAGACTGTACATTAATCATGACAAACATTTTATGTGTTTTTTTTTTTCTCTCTGCAATTTTATAACTTTACGAATTCAATATGATCCCTTATTTTAGGACACGGATTTTAAATGGAAGCCAATGCCTTTTGCATCACAAATGCACTATTTTACATTTCCTAGGGAGGGAAAAGTATTTATAAAAGTACTTGCTAATAGATGTTTTTAAAATATGTATGCATTAGTGTGTGTATATATATATATATATATCTGCACAACTATATTCAATTAAATAAATATACAATTGTACATATCTCCTCTTCAGAAATATGGAACTCTCCAGAATCTATACATCAAAGTCTGGCATGCTTATTTCTGAAATCTAAAGCAGATTTCTATGGCTCTGTGTGCAGTGTGGGGTTATTAGAGAAGATGAACTCTTCCCTTCACCTCTGGCTTTCCCATAATGTTAGTCTGAGCACAGTGAGGGAGGATGGATCCCATATAGCGATTACATCCACTGCAAGTAAGAAGGAGTAATCAGAAAGAGGAAAAAGTACTGGTTCAACCCTGGGGATGTTTTGTTTTACGACCTGGTCATGTAGCACAGACCATTTGAGTCATAGCAGAAAAACTAGGAGAGAATGGAGACTTGCCATGCAGGAATGAGCAGCACAAGTAGGGCCTGTCCCTTGTCACCTATGGAGAAGTTGTTGACAAAAAGATTACATTTACCTTTCAGGCTAACTAACACGTGGCTATCAGAATCCGGTACCATATTAGATGGTCTCTTCAGGTCCACTGTAAGGGACTTCACTGTAAATAAACAATAAATAGATAAATACTTCCAGACTCTTAAAAGATAAACCACATACTGTAATTTTAGAAAAAATATACTTCTCTTTCTTCTAGTGATTTAATTTTCAATCTTTAGCAATATTTCAGACTTGAAAAAACCTTGTTTTTAATAGCTTTTAAGACCCATTAGTGAATTAAAAAGATGCCCAGTTAACATATAAAGAATAATACCTTGAAAAACAAAAGTAAAATAAATCAATTCCAAAAATTTAAATTTTTTTTTTTTCCCTTTCACAAGTCTTTTACTATGTATTAGATGGAGAGATTTCTGACAAGTTCTGGTTAACCAAAGGAACATCTGTGCATTAAGAAATATTTCACTGCACCCATAATTCACTCTTCATTCTTACTCCAAACCTCATCCGTATCTAACCCTTCTGGGTAACTTACAGCCACTGTTAATGCAAATGGTCTCTTCTTCTCTCTGTAAAACACCTTCAGCCTGTCCAATTAAAGGAGGAAAAGTCAAAATGTTTGCAAGCACTCACATCTGAAATTAAGCTGCAAGAAACCCACAAGCTCCACCCGAGCACTGGGCCAGCAGGTGGCACAAATAAATGATTTTGAAGGGAGATTTCCTCTAGGTAAAACAGCCTTTAAATCAGAATTTCAGTTTCCCAATTAAAATACTAATAAACTTTGCTGAATTTTTTGTGTTACTATTGAAACATTTCCCTGGATTAAATTCCTTTAATGAAAACCAACACCCAAAAATTAAACTTCAAAGTTTATTCTCAGCTTTGTGACCCATCAAGTCAAGTTCACAGAGGGACTCATTTTTGTAAACCTCTCATGTATGAAATCCATGAAATTCTGAGTACATCTTGGGCGTAAGCCTTAAACAGTTTTTTCCTTCTGATTCCTCACGTCTCTCCTCCCACAGTTTCAGTTTTAATTAAGCTGTTTTTATAGCTACTTTTAGTGGTTTTTACTTTTAGTATTCAGGTGTAACACTGAACTCTGAGACTGTGTCAATATCTACAAAAGTTATAGCCTTTAACAGCAGCAGGTTCCCAGCATCCTGTGTCTTATCCTTATCTACATGGTAATACTTGACATCAGGGGTGAAAGATTCACACTTTGCACTTTTTGCGTGGGTGGAAAAAAGCCCTCCATGGATGACTTAGGTACTGTAATAAGTCTGTGTTGGCACTTGAAAAGTAAGTTTTTCTAAAAGTCTCCTCCTTTTTATAATTTTGAAAGAGAGATAAGGTATTAAATAATCAATACAACATCTTTGTTTGCATATTTTGCATATGTTTTACCCATCCAATTGTTGAGAGTGAAGACTGATCCATTGACCAGAAGGAATAAAATAGGGTTTAACTTTATTACTAGCAGAGAGCATTTCCTTCTCAAAAGTTTGCTAGATGGACATCTTCAATCTTGGCTTCACAAGGAAAAAAGATGAAGCAGGGAGAAGTTAAATGATTCTAAGACAGGCACCAGCTGAAGAAGTTGCTGCTGTGTCATGGGTAATGGACTTTTTTTTGCCGTAGAGAACAAACCTTTCCATATCCAATACACTCGGAGGCTTAAATTTTTTCCCTCAGTCCTTGCTGATACACAGATTTCCTGAATTGCTTCCAGCCTCGTGTTTGTACCATTTCACTCCCTCCACGAGAGCTCCACGCATAGTGAATGTCATATTTGAGGACAATTTGTGAAGTGCCTGCCCTCAATTAGTTATACATACCACAACTTTGAGATTCTTCCTAATGCTATCACTGTGCCCAGAATCCTGGTCGAAAGCAATGATGGTAATTGGGATTTCTCCCACAGTCAGAGGGACAACTGAGAAGAAGGCTGGTGTTGCCGAGTTCCCCTTGGCCAGCAGTGGCAGCTGCACAGCCCTGGCCGTCGTCTCTGCGGTGCACAGCCCCTTCACTGCATCCATCTTCACTGTCACCTGTGGGGACAGGGCAGTGCCCAAGATCAGTCCTAGAGCATCACTGCACGGGGAAAATACCCCTGATGCCCCTTCCAATGTAAATTGTTCAGTGACCCCACGGTCTGTTAACATTCAGCTATATGGATGAGGGCTCTGAAGGTAAATTAGCTAACGTTTCTTCATTACACTGAACTTGAAACAGAGTTTTGGCCTATCCCTGAACCACAGTGAAGTAAGAAGCATAGTGCATTTTCATACATCCCAGCTATAAACAATTCAATGCAGTTCAGAGGATGCTGGTTGAATAGCTGGATGGAAGATGGGAAAAAGTAAAAAAAAAAGAGTTTCAGCCTTTGGACAATGGAGGCCCTAAGCCCAGTGACAGCTGTGGCCATATGCAGGACGGCATAGGAGTCACATGCAGAGAAAAAGAGGCTCTGTGTTGTGTGCTCAGTGAGTTTTGTGGCTATCATTGGATGGTGCACTAATTTACCTCTGTATCTTGTGTACCTTGTGAAGTGTCAGCAAGTGTCAGTGTCAGCAGCTGGGTATTGTCCAGATCAGCAGGCAGTAAAAAAGGAACAGATTGCTTCAATGAAGGGGAAGAAGTACCCAAAGACAAAGGATATGCTTATGAAACATGGTGAATAAAATCTGCTTTATGGGGTAAGTTTGATCACCAGGTAGAACTGGATCCTGTCCTTGGGAAAGCTTTCAAGAGAGGAACATTACGTCTGGGCTGTGGGGGGGCACTGAAGGGTGGCCAGGTCGTTTCCATTAAATTATTACAAAACTATAGATCTAGCTAGCTAGGCATGCAAGGTACAGCAGCTGTTAACACTACCTGGAGGTCGTGGGGCAGGTAGTTGTAAACCACTGCTTTTATTTCCAGTTGCTCATGTCGTCTGACTGAGTACGGCAATCTCAGGGACACGAAAAAGTCTTTGAAAACTGCAAAGGTGTGGGGGTCAGCTACACAGAACCCTGGGGTGAGAAAAATATACACTTAACGTCAGCCAACAGGAAGTTAAATGTCCAACCAAAACTCACTGCCTGGGCTCCCCTGAGGTCATGAGCAGGAGAGGAAAACAGGCATACTCAGAACTCATTTAAACTCATCTGCACAAGAGACCTATCTCTAGTTTGTCCCCTGGAGGCACTGCCATGGTTTTTGATAGGTAAAACTTAGCAGAAGTGTTTGTGTGTTTTGTGAGTGAAATGTGGCCCTGTTTTCCTCCTTTTTGTTTGTTTGTTTGTTTGTTTGTTTCTTGTTTAAAACACAGTGACATTTCCTTGTGTTCTGAAAATAAACTCCGTGTCCATCACTGCACCCCTGGATGATCCTCCCCTTCCAAAGGGAAGTGAGCAGTACAAGACAGACCCTTTGTCCATCCTGGTGGCCCTCATCAACTCCTAGGAGGTCCCCAAGGGCAGCACCTGGGAACCTGGGCTCTCTGGTGTCCAACCCTTGGCTGGTCCTTTGAAGGTTTCCTGGCGTTCTTTTCTGCCTTAGAGGCCACAGATGTTCATGCTTTGAGATGGCCACAACCTGGCCCCAGAATTATTCAAAGAAAATTGGTGCTACCTTTCTTGTGGCTTCCTGGCCATGTGGACGCTAAAATGAGGTGTTTTATAGAGTGGAAAGAATAAAAGACAGTTTCGGTGGTGTGATCCATCATCCT
This sequence comes from Nicator chloris, assembly GCA_013400495.1. Classification (NCBI taxonomy): domain Eukaryota; kingdom Metazoa; phylum Chordata; class Aves; order Passeriformes; family Pycnonotidae; genus Nicator; species Nicator chloris. The sequence continues at coordinate 66,261 of WAAE01010453.1, forward strand.
TGACACCCTACTTCATGTTGCTTTTATAAATGTAAATCTGTATTTTAACTTGTATTTGGGCTTTAATATGGCATAAGACAGAGAAGTAAATATTTGATCAAAACATTTTGTGTTTTTTCAGGACAGACTGTTTTATTCTGTCAACATAACTTATCTCTCTTTTAAAAAATACACATTCTCTATTTATCCATACGAAGAAACAAAACAATAAAAAACCCCAATACTTGTACCTTTTTCAGGAGATATACTTATTGCCTGAACTTCCCAGGTAGTTATAGAGTCAGGGACGAAGTTTTTTACACTAAAAACACAAAATAAAATGTTTTAGAAGGCATGTATAAAATGTGAACATTGTCATTTGATGAAGTTTGAGTATTGGAAGGGAAAAACCTACTCCCTCAGTTGTGGAGACAAAGCACTTGCACATATTCTGAAGTCCTCTGCATCAGATGCTACCTAAAGCTGATATTTATATACATTTGACGGTACAAATTTAAAGATATTCACCTAGTCAGGCAACACAGTACCTGTGATTTCCAGGGCTTTCTACTTCTTCAAAACTCCACCACCAGCTCTCAGGAAAATAACTGCGCAAGCTGACAGAGGTTTCATCAAACAATTCTTCGTGTTCATTGTATTCTGCAAAACAGGAGCGAGGTTTCTTTTTGGAAGACTTTGGCGCTTGACCTTACACTGTCTTGCAGAGAGTCAACTTGTAAGAGAAAAAAAATGCTCTGAATGAAAAGATTTAATCTGTGTTTCATCTTGTACGTTAAAGAAAAATGTTGAAAAAAGAGAAGCAATGACCATAGCTTTTCACTGAACGAAGAGATATTGAAGTTGGGAAGAGGAACCAACTATATGCTACCAAATGAGAAATCAGTCCCTGGTAGCAAGGCTAGCAAAGATACTTGTGACAGACAGAGGATGAAAGGAGAGATCTGTGAGAAATGGTATTAGAAATTCCAGTCAGAATGGGATCATTTTAGATGCAAAGTAATTTTTTTAATTGTAACATGAGGTGACACATAATGTGTGGTCAGAGATAGACTTTGGGAAGAAGAAAAGAAGAAAGACCCCAAATTATTCTGGCTAAAGTAGACCTTTCTCATGACAGCATTTTGGAGGTACTCAGGTGTTATAATAGTAGTACCACTAAGAAGAGTCATAAATCTGAGACCACTGAGAGCCCTGAACACAGACAACCACCCCCTTACCTTCTCTGTTATCTGTGGCCCCTCTGGGGTGGGGGCAGGGGCCACCAGCTCCTCCATAAGACTGGAGAGGCCAGCAGTGGCTAAAGTGATCTCTGCCTTTTCTCACCCCAAGTTATCCCATCCCACTCCCACCTTCCCCATGTACAGGTGTGAAGATGCAAGGCTGCATGGCTGCTGCACTGTACTCGAGCTCTCTGACATGCTGATGTGAAAACTTCCTCCCCAGCCCCCCAGCACTAAAACGGCCCTTGACCCTCCCCAGCCACCACAAGAAGGGTAAAAGTGGCAGAGTTGTATGCCACTGCTCTTTACGTCGTGCCAAGCCCACTCTGTTCCTCTGCTTCGCCTGCTTCCTGAGGGCTGTGGCTTTCTCACAGCAGTCCTGGAACGCGTTCCTGCATTCCCGGGAGCCAGACACCTTTGCCAGCCTTTTTGCACAGGAAAACCTCATGGGGTTTAATTTCATTCCATCTTGGCAGCATTTTAGTAGAGCAGTGTTTTGGTATCTGCTGGCTGCAATAGAATTAAAGCCCAGAATTAGTGCTGTGAAACTGGAAGTCAGTGTAAAGGTGTTCATTGTGCTCATTCCTGTCATTCTTTGCCACTAACATTAGTTTCTATTGCAACAGCCGAGCTTCAGCCTGGGACCCCAAAACCAGTCCATCCTAAAAACAGCCCACAAACACAGGACAAAAGCAGAGGCTCTGTGGCATCCTAGACATGGTGTTCTAAGCCCTCTCTTCACAGTCAGACTGAATTAAGAGTGGAATCCCCTTTGTAGGCTGGAATTCTTAAAAGAAATAGAAATATCAGTGTTCTCTTTCTTGAATAAAGAGTCTGATTTCAAAAGTAAGGAAGAATCCAACTCCAAGACTTCATGCCTTCTGGCAAGAAAATGAGAAAAAAAATTGCACCAACTGACATTTTATACCAAATGCTATACTAACTCTTAATTGAATCACAAAGTACCAAAGTTGGCACAGCTTCAAAGCAAAATGCCAAGAAAAAGACAGGATTTGTAAAACATCTTCTGACCATACAAATAATTTTGAAAACCTCAATCAAGGTCGTGACTGGTGACATGGCATGTTATCTAGTAGAAGTGCTTCGCATTTGGGATTATAAAGTGGTGAACTAGTTTCCATTTACAGACATTATTTGGTTTTGGTTTTTCAGAATGATGCTTCAGGTCTCACAGTATAGTGCATACACCTCTGCTAGGTTGTGTCATGTAATGCAAGAACTGAGAATATCTTGGCATCCTTCACCATGCCATCACTTCTTGCCCCTAGATCCCAGACACATCCCTTTGCCTCACCCTGCTAAGATTTTCAGGCAACCCAGAGGAGCAGACATACCAATTCCTGACATTTTTTTCTGAAAATCCAAAGATCTCTTCTGCCTTCTGCTGCCCTGGTGGCATTTATATCCTGGGAAGGCAGAACAGAAGTGCTTGGTCACGATATATGACAGGAACAGCCTGATCATTCACATCATTCATGAAGACCTGTCTTAGGACCCATCTCATTGACAGAAGACCCACAATTTGAGGGAGAGTCCCACAGATCTTCCAGCCCATGCCAACTGCTGCCTGCCCCAGCTGAGGTGGTCACCAAAGGACCAGCACCCTCCCTCTGGGATATCTGAGCTGCCAGCATCTGGTGGAGGAGCAGAAGAAGAAAAATCCAAAGGCAAAGAAGATTTTACACCATCATAGTAAAAATGTTTCTGATTATCAAGAAATCAGCCTCCCCAGATCTGTAGTGGTCTTACACAAATTTCTAAAGGGCAGATTGCACTTACCTTCCCTCATGCTGGATTGAATTGTGTCTGATATAAAAGCCAGACCAACATCAGTAAAAACTTGAATGCTGTTTGCGCCACCACCCACAGAACATCCAAGATCATGAGAATTCATGGCATTAAATACCTGCCAAATAAAATGGTACAGATGGAATGTACATGCTTGCAAAGGGTTTACACATAGATCAGAAAAATTCTTGCAGCCTTTGATTAGCAGAAGCAAGACCAACTGGTGGTGCAAGCTGCATTTGGAAGCAGACTACAGCTGAGGTTTTAGTTATGGAGTGCTTTAAAGCCATGCTTTTTTAAATTTACAAACTTGTCTGCCATAGGATGGAAATCCCCATCTTAAATATACCACACATCTTAAACATACTATTCATCTTAAACAGACCCTAAATAGCAAAAGAGAAAACATTTTCAAGTTTAGCAAAGTGTTGTCTAAGCAATTAATGGCCATTAATTGCATTTTGATCCTCTTATTAGTCATGGAAAAATTTGCTTGACTAGTAGATGCGATATTTTCGTCTTACAAATATCTCACCTTTTTGGCTGTAAGCTTATTTTTCTTATTCAGAATAAAAACTGCCTTATCAACCACAGCTAAGGCAACTTTTCCCACATGGTCCATTTCAATCTGTAAATTGATGTGGTCTGTTGGTTCATAGGTGTCTTGTTCTGTTCTCACTTTAATCTAAATAGAAAAGATTGAAACAAGAATATCATATTTATCAATAAGAAGTGAAGATTCTTTGGGCCAGGAATACTGTCAGCTGTGACTGTCAGCAGTCAGAAGTTGGGAGATGTTCCTGTTTTATGGAGTTTCTGCCTGTGATGCTGCATTTTGGGACATGTAGGTGCAGATATTTCACACTGAGGGAAATAATGAGGAACTGAAAGATGTGCCTTGCAGAATACTGGACACTGGCTTTCAATGATGTTTAAGCACCAAGGGAAATGAAAAGTTTGTGTTGGGGGTTTGTGGAACTGAGGCCTTCAATGTAATATTGCTATTTTCCAGTGGAAACAAAATTACCATGAAAGACAGCAAAAGACTAATTAATGTACAAAGGTAACCAACTTAAACCAGTCTGTAATTATATTGCCTGCCTTCTATCACACACTTGAATGTCTTAGCATGACTGAGTAAACACAGATCTTGTTCTGATGTACATACTTCTGTGGTTTAAGAGGAAGCAGCCATGATGATTATGAAATAATAGGGAATTATTACTAGAAATACCTGTTAACATTATTGAGTTTTGTCCTTGTATAAATGAAGGATTGGTTTGTCTGTTGGATGACTTTTTCTTGCAAACTTTTTTTCCCTCTGATGGACTATCAGATTATTTTTATAACACGAACATTTTCAATGGAAAAAAAAAAATTAGCTGATAATTTTCAGCAATTGTATTTCATGCTATTGGGAGAAATTCCTGTGTCTTTTTTTTTTTTTTTTCATTTTACCTTATGGTCCCAAAATGAGTAGGAAGAAGACGAGAAGGAAGATGAAAGACAGGCTAAGAGGACCTCTCATTTTATCTACACTTATTTTTTTAATGTAAACCATTCTTTTTAAAAGCTTTTGAAGTGCTACCAAAACTCAGAAAATTACTTTTCACAGAAATTAAAAAGCTTGAAAAATTACTTCAAATTCATACTTTTTCCCAATAAATAGCTTCACTTTCTTTTTGTGACACACATCACTACAAAAAGATAAAGTTGTGAAGAGATTCTTCCCCCTCAAAAATTCTATCAGTGTTTTCTTGTGAATTTCTAAAATATAGACACTCACAGGGGGTGATTTTTTCTGTAAGAAACTGTATTTTTCATCTCTTTGAGGCACAGCCTGGGAGCCTTTCCAAGCTGTACCTTTTGGCATGACTCCTGATGACTCCTTTTCAATACAAATGACACATCTTTCGCTTTATAATCCCAGGCCTGCACTTGCTCTGCCAGAAACCCATTTTTTTTTTTTTTTTAATTTTGGAAAGCAACAACAGAAGCCACGAGCTTTGGAAGCACCTTTCCTTCGCAGACATCCACGACGTCCACCCACACGGAATCAGCGATGATCTCTTGCTGGCCCTCGCTCCCAGTGAAGTAGTAGGCTAAAAACCGAAAGGCAGGCACCATCTTCTCAGTGATTTTAAGGTTTATTACTTTGTTTGAGGATGGGACCCTTCCCAGAAGCTCAGCTTGTCCCTTCGCCACAACCTGCAAGGCATTAACAAAGAGAAGTCAAATTCTGTGACTATGCCCCAGAAAGGGCATTATGTTGCAGAATTTTACTTTTTTTTTTTTTGTGAAGCAATTTCTTTTTAAAATATATTCTCTTCTAATGGCATTTTGATTGCCAAGCCGTATACCAGTAGCCTGCACTCTGTAGTGGTGAATTTCCACTACACTGGTCTTGTGGCCCAGGTTTGAACACAAATCTGTCACCCTCCACTCAATTCAACGTTCAACAGGTTCACTCCTGGAATGTGCCCATGAACACATTTTTCTCATTCGGCAAAATAATACTATGCATTTTGCATGCCCCAAAAATAAGTGCAAATGTATAAAAAAAATAGCAGAATCATAAAAATAATTTCTGGAAAGGACCTATGGAGATCCCTAGTCCAGCTGCTTGCTCTAAGATGAGACATCACCACAGTAAGAGCAGGTGAGACTGGTGAGGTTTTCTCTTGTTGAGTGTTGAATTTTTCTAAGGCTGGAAAAATCCCTCAGCTCTCTGGGGAACATCTTCCAATACTGCACTCATGACTAGTGAACAGATTTCTCCAAAATGAATCTTCCAGGCCATAATTTTTAACCTTGGTCCCTTGTTATATTGTGTGGCACCACCCAGGACATCTTGTCTCCACTATGCCTTAGTTCCTCTTCAAGTAGTTTTAGGTTGATATTAAGTGACTCTTAGGCTCTCCACCAAATTGAGCAAGCCCAGTTCCCTCAGCCTGTCTTGGTGGGTCAGGTGTGCCAGTCAATCATCCCACCTGCTCTTTGCTGGACCCCCTTGGTATTCTCTTGTATCAATAACTAGGTAAATGTTCCAGCTTGCAAAATCTCTAGAAGAAATTCCTGATATGACACTATTCTTTACCATATAATAGAAATAGCCAATGTTTCCACTGCCAGACTGATGAATATGATTCAAGGTGATGGGTAAGGTATCTCCAGGTGCCACAACGGTGTGTGGGACGCTGATGCTGAGGTAGTTTGGGGAAGCAGACTGGTATCTTTCAGCTCTGATACTGGCTTCAGGTGATTCTAACCTTTCTTTACCCTCTTCAGCCTTGACCTGTCAGGGAAGAAAAGGACAGAGTGAGAAAAGTGTCCCACAGGAGGCAGTGTATAGCATCACCAATAATTCGTATTTTGCCAGGTTATTTGGAAAAAACTGTGAAGTGAGAGGAATAATTGCTGAGACCTCATTGGCAGAACCTGGCACCAAACCCCAGGATTTTAATTACTTTATTCACTCACCCCATTTTACCTCTTCCTGTACTTGCATTTGGTATTTTTCACCCTTGGCTTTTTCTAAATGAGAATCAATGGGTCAAAAATCACAAAGTGATTTTGTACTCAGACAAGTTTTTTTCCCATTTTATATTGTGCACATAATTGAACCCTCTGAGTGGGCAGATGAACAACTCTCTGCATTGCTCAGGACCTTTCCCTTCACTTTCTTCTCATAATTTTGTATCACTTTTTATGATGATATTCCTTACAGTCCCGTTTCTGTCCTTCATGCCAGGCAAAGGCACATCCAAAACACAAAAATACACCACCAATATAACCAATGCATGTACTGCCAAGGCTCTGGTGTACAAGAGACATCCCTCAGGCCCCTGCTGTCTCTGACATATCTTACACTATCTGGACAAGGATCTGCAGGCGGTGTAAGAAATCATGTTCCAGCCTCTGTGCTAATTCGATGAAAACTGATCATCTTCACAGTCGTTTGTAACTGCCTTATGAGCAATTCTCAGCGGGATGCTTTCCAACATGGAGGTTTGCATTTTCTGTACCTTGATGTCAAGCATTTGAGCATCTCTGGGGATGTCGAATGTGATGGAGACCAGGCCCTCTCTATTACAGAAGGCAGTCTTCTTCACTGGGGGTTTGCCAGGCAAAGTAACAGTGGCAGTGATAAACAGGAAGGCAGCAGGAGCACCATCAACTAAAGTGGCAGATGCCTATTGGAAAAAAATAATCCGTTATTTAAAGGAAATCCTATGTTTAAAAAATGCCCACAAGCAAGAATCAATTATAATTTATAATTATAATTTTTATAAACTGAGAAAAAATATAAAACTGTACACACACACATCAGCATTCAAAAATTTGAGTGTTGAGAAAAGGGGATAGCAATTTACTCAGTCTGGACTTCAGTTAAAGTAAAAATCTGTGAGTATGGATTACAAACGCTTGAAATCGTCCCATAGATATTTCTTATTAACTATTATGAGTTAAATTTCTGACTTTAACTCTTCATAGAAAACCCTAGAAAAATGAAGGTGCGAAGTTTCAAGCCACATAAATGAATTTTTTTAAAAAGGCCCTGTTTTACTTTTCAGAATTTTAATTTGATCTGGGATTCATTTGGTATAATATTCTTGTTTCAATCTTTTGATAGGGAAGTGAGGAAGAGATTGTTATGTTTTATAAAGCCCTGTAGTGCCACAGTGCACATTGACTTCTAGAACAGAAAATCAGCATTTTCTGGCTGTTCAGGCTCTGAGTATACAGAAATGAGACAAACCAGACACACGAACAGTAGCTCTGTGTTGGACGTATTCTTGAAGTTCTCTGTCCTACAGAGCTCACAGTGGGCCAGACAAGGAAAGAGGGCAGATATAAATTCATTGCTGTGGAGGCAGACAGATACAGTCAGAACACTACATACCACAACAGAGAAGGGAGCTCCAGGCACAAAGTACTTTTTGGTGTTAGACAGATCAACAGCATAAGGAGATCTCACAAACTTCACACTGCTGAGTTCCTCTTCCCTCATCTCACCACCTGTTAATATCAGACAGTATGTGTTGCTGTGGACTTGCATCCCCTGGATATCTAATTTTCTGAAAGATTTTGTTTTCATTTTCAACTACTGGCGAGAGTTAACGTTACGTAATCTCATCTTCTGTCAACTTGGAGCTTGAGGAGCTGCTTTCCACCTAAGATTCTTTTAGTTAATTCCCTACAGCATGAGCAAGCTTTGCAGCAAAGAGTGATCCAGTGACACCAGATTCCCCACATAACAGATTATACTAGAGAAAGATCAACGTGAATCTTACAGACTGTAAGCCATGCTGTACTCACTTGCAGTTTCTACAGTGGTAACAGCGACATATAAATGAAACCCTTCCAGAGTGGAAATACTCTTTCTCAATTTCTCTTCCAAAAGTGGTGTATTTAAAGTAACTCTTCCTTTTCCATTTTGGATCTAAAACAAAAGTGGGGAAAAAAAATTGGAAAGAGAGACAGCCTTTACTTGTTTGTTGCCATTAGAAATAAAATTGTTGCTTATATCATGGCTACAGTATCATGGACTTACAAGTTTACAGAATTTCTGACAATATTCAGCTCAGGTGGGATAAATCAGATTAGTTCCACTGAATACTTACTGATAGCTGTTGCTCCAGGCCTGGAATAAATATTTTGTTCTCATTTTCATCGATTATGCCAAATCGCACATATGCAGCACCTTGAATCTCTTTCCCATAAGAGTGTCTTTGGAAGGAAGGAAAGTGAGGAGACAGATCATTATTTTAATAAAAAGTAAGCATAAGTCAGACTAATCATTTTATGCTGAAAAAATACTGGGATATTTGTAGGCATGTCATTTGTAACTAGTAGCTTGAAAACAAAATTTAGTCCCACTCTCTTGTAACTCAATCATGAAAACTTTTACTTATCTTTATACCAAGATAATTGGTGATTTCAAATACAAATATATATATAAAGTAAATCACATTGGCAAAATCACATGGGGAGACATCATCTGATAAAATTTGCACCAGAGTAATTTTTTCTTTTTTTTTAAACAAGTTAATGAGAACTTCAGTTGCTCAGAGAGGTCTCACACAACTCTGCCCATTTAGCTTGGATGAACAGCTGATTCCTTTGGATGAGACACCTCTTGAACAGAGCATAAAAAATAAGGGATCAGAGAATAATTTCTGGGACGGATATGAAATATTTGGTACCTCTGAAGACCTAAAGCAGGAAGATCCTACCTGCTGATATTCTAACACGTGCATTGGGCAGAATGCACATGCTCTGCCCCACGTCGCTCCTACAGATTTAGGCAGTATGGCATAAAGGTCCTCTTGTAAGTGAAATATTTGCCAGATCAGCACCTGGCCAGGACCCCCCTGAACATTTTATAAAGGTCATGGAGAGAGAGGATGTTGCACCTGGCTCTGTAGTCAAGAAAGCCCTGGCAGATGGCATCTTCCAGCAGCACAATGTGCTACATGAGACCCATCATGGCCATGGTGTTGTCTTTTGCCTGTGGAAATCCTGCTTCACCTCAGTCCTGTAATGGCTTATTTTTGTTTAAACAAGCCCCTTTCAAAGTGACCTGATCAGCAGCACTGATCTATACCAATAAAGCCAAGGGAGAGGCAGCTCTTATGAAAACTGCATTGAGTGCCAGAGCTGATGAATGGGAAACAATAGTCAATGACACCAAGTAACTTCATTACATGCATGGCCGGTTCAGAGAAATAAGTTCAATTATCAGGAATTCCATATGCTGATTTTGATGGAAGTCATGCAGGCCTGTGTAGCACCACTAGGACCTTTTCCAACAAGGAAAGGAATGCCATCCAGTTATTGAACATCAATTTTTCTTCTTAAATAATTGCGATATTAACGAGGAGTCAAATAGCTATGAAGTTCATAAACTCAAAATAGAGTGCCACAATAGCAGAGAAAAATTTAGAAAGGATTAAAATCCTAAAGCCAGTGATTTTACATCACTTCATATCACATTATCAAGAGATCATGATTAAAGCTAGTCATTATTCAGTAGAACCAAATACAGAATTGAAGGTGATCAAGAGGAGATGGGAAGAGTTGAGTTTGTTCAGGCAAGCACCAGGAGGTGGATACAGGTTCTGCCTGCTCCCTGAAGGTGTGCTGGGCAATGGAACCAGCACAGTAAAGAACAGCAGGCAGAAGTCCAACAGTCCTCACTCCTTTGAAACTGAATAGATTCTCCCAAATGAAAGAAAGCCAACTGCTTCCACCTGCCTGTTCCCATTTCATAACATTTGTTCCTCTTTAAAAAAAGAAAAAAACCCAAAGGTATCAAGTTCTAATTTAAGTCATTCTCCTAACAGCCAGTTTCTTAGCATTTCCACTCTTATGAGACTTGAAAATTCAACAGCCAAAAAATTATTTTTATTAAAAATATTTTGATGGATTGAATTTTCACTGTCTGCCTCCCTAAGTTTCTCTGTGTTTGATGCCATTCTAATTTGGTATGGGACCAGGTGTAATTCACTTTCCCAGACCAATGCACTGCTGTGCAGCAATGCATGTGTGATGCTGTAGTGATGCTCATGAAAACTCCTCTGACTATTTGTATTTATCTACCTGGAAGACTTTCTGCATAAATCATTGCTCTCAAACAAGCTTTAGCTTGTTACTTACAGATTTCACTGTGCTTTGAGATAATTCCACACCCAAACTTGAATCCAGCTCTACTTGAATTATGTTACATAGCACATTGGAGGCTTTAGAATATTCCTAAATGTTTAAACGAAAAGTTTAACGTAAACCAGGTGATCGGTTTGCCTGGAACATTGCTTAGCAAAACAGAGGAGAATCCTAAATAGCCACATTTGCTAGCGAACTGAAATATAAGTAAATCTTGTTCCAGCTTGATCACCATGACCTGGTACTGGTATCTCAAGTCAGTGGTGGAAACAGAGAGTATATGAGGTTAGTCAGATCCAAGCCAAGCCAGAAGCTAGTTTGCTGTTAATGACAAGAAAAAGGAAGAAGTCACAAAACTCATGTCTGTTTATCTGCCTCCTAAACCAGTCTGGCTCTGAGCACACCTACTTTGCCTCGATATCAAACACAAAGCTGTCATTCCAGATGTGGTAGTATGGATGAAGTGGGATGAGTTTGACTTCAAAACTTGGAAGTTCTGCATGAAGAAAGAAGACAAAATGTCGTGACACGTGAGTTTCAGACGTACCTTAAACTCCTGTTGTGGCAACACACACTGAGACAAAGCAGTTCCACTGAGAGGATGTTTTAGTTCTAATTAGCAGTGCTCCTCTGAAGCAAATCTACTGATCATTTTCTCTTCTTTTGCTTTGCTTCACATAGCGGAGCAGTCTTCAAGCACACAAAATTTATTTATTTACAATGAAAATAGGGCAGAAGATTAACTGCTCATGGGCATGAAGTGCCCTGCACTCGAAGCAGGCTGAACTGAACCCACCCTGAAATGGGTTGAGTGTGGATTCAAGCTCCTCAGCATCAGCTGTGTCACACTGGATTTGCTCCTAAAAAGCCAAACTATTTGCTCCTACAGGTATATCAGAGTGATTTGCTCCTGCTTGCAGGTGTTTGGAGAGGAGGCAGTAATCTCCACGATTCTGCTATCTCCACTAGCTGAGGCAAAATCAGTTTTGTTAAGCTGAGATTTTCATACAATCTGAAGGGATTTTTTTTGTCTTTACAGGAAAAAAAAAAAAGGAAAAACCAAAACAATGAAACAACAAACCCACATTTATTTTACAAGGAGGTATAATTTCAGTGTAAATAAATCAAGCCACTTCTTCCCCCAAATTGTTACATTTTTTAATTTTTACTTTATCCAAAGGGCCCTTATTTTCCTTACAAAAAGGTTCTTTGAGGATAGGAATAACTAATAAATTTCCAGACTGAATTTGACCGAGACAAAATGGACAGCTTTTCTTTTCTGTTTTTTCCATCCTAGTCTTCACT
>WAAE01010454.1:0-26791 GCA_013400495.1 Nicator chloris
CAAAAAGTATGCAAGAGGATACCAGAGGGGCTATAGGTTTTTGGGGGGTAAAGAAAGAAGAGGGCTTTTTTTCCCCCTTCTCAACTGGAAAAGGTTAAGAAAAGCACTATGTTTGGGTTTTGTGCATGTATTCTAGGGCCAGGAGAACATTCTGTTTCTACTGATGTAATGGTGGGAGTTGTCAGGGGTAGGCATCAGGCATTTCTTTTCTATACACTGGTTAAATCCAGGAATTTGATGGTGCAAGAAACACAGCACTTCTTTTATTTGGTTTCATATGTTACAATATATTATTGCTGTATTCTGCAGGCAATGCCACCTTTGTCTAATACATGGAGCAAAGGGAAAGAATTTAGTACAGACCAAGATGATAATTGGCCAATAAAAGTTTCATTTGCAACTAAGGCAGTGATTAATGCTTAATAGATGAAACAATAGAAAAAAAGAAAGTGTCCATCAATGCCTTTTAAAGGATAACAAAACAATATGTTTATTGAGTTTTCAATGCTCAGAATGATGGGAGGAAATACTACAGACTAGATAGTAATGTATTTGTGGGTTATGTATGTCTCTCTGTCATGAATTACACTGTAAAGAACATAAGTTAAATCTTTGGATGTCCTTTTGATGAAACAATGATAAAGCATGCATCCTTTTGTCAAGATTATTTATACTTGTCCATTCATTCAAGGTAGTGTAAAAGATCTGGTTGTTAAATGCATAGTTAAGCATCTAAATTCATGCTGCACTTTTGCTTTGCTTTTTTTTAACTTTTGCAAATCATGTTACATGTCTGAATTTGACAATGTAAGGACAATGTGAGAGATAGCTATAGGATATATCTGTTTTACAGGCAATGTGCTTGAAAACCAGAAAAATTATCTTTCAAAAATGTACACTAGCTAAAATAGGGCTTCGTCTGATAATGTTTGATAATGAAGTGTTGTATTTATCTCTACACCAAAGCCTTCAGAGTGGTTGTAGCTCACTGAATTAGGTGCTGGCTTCTTGGTTATTTTAAAGCAAAGTAATGACCAGCAAAATGCTGAGCATCGCCATCTTTTGGCACAGTAAGGGCACTTGCTGACAAAATCATCCAGGTTCCATTTTAGATTACATTTTAGTCACTCCAGACCTTTCTCAGAGCTGTCCCCTCTGTCTTCTAGATGTTAGTGCTCCGACAGCTGTACTTCCACATGGGTGGCCTGATGCAGAGCTCAGAAGGAACCTTGTCAGTAAAATGACAGCAGTGTTCAGAGTCACGGGAAAGAGTGAGAAAAAATACTATGGCAATACTTATTTTCTCTATTTTTAATTTCTCTGTTTATCTAGAGAAAAAATACTGTGGCATTAATTACTCTTAATGAAGCAGGCTTTCTCCAAATGCAAGCTCAACAGAGTCTTGCTCTGCTTGAAATGCCTTAGGCTGATGAGACATGAGCCAAGGCTTTGATTCCCACCTTCCATGTCTCACAATGGATGTAACAGCCCTGATGTGCATTGCTGGGCACCGTTCACTTCCCAGGGAGAGGCAGTTTAGGACTTTTTCAGTCTCCTGTTTATTTATTTAGCATAATATTTAGACTAGAATGGTGCCAGTTGGAAAGGACTGTCAATGTTTGCCTAGTCCAACTGCCTGACCAATGCAGGGCTGGACAAGTTAAAGTATATTCTTAAGGGCAATATTCAATTGCCTCTTAAATGTTGACAGGCTTGGGGCATTGGCCACATCTCTAAGAATTCTGTTCCAGTGTTCAACCACCCTCTCAGTAAAGAAATGCTTCCTAATATCTAGTTTCACTCAAAGGAAAAAATGAAAGCTTTATGCTAGTTATCTAAACAAACCAATATTCTAGTAGTGACTAGCTGGCAGCAAAGTATTCTCTTTGTCTCGATTATAAGAAGGTATTTAACAACTGAAGCAACATTAAATTATGCTGCCATTTTCCTTAGAAACTGATCTAGATTTTGGCACTACATAAAAAAGGATAAGAATACATACAGAGAGATAAAAAATAAAATATAAGGACTTATATAGAAAAGGTTTAAATGGGTCAGAAAAATATTGTAAGGCTGGTAAAGTCTTCATTTTTTATAAATTTCGTCTAGGAGCTCTGAGATGGTTGTGCTGGGAGGAGTGTTTGGAGCAGCAGGCATTAGCAAGGGCTAATGAAAAGGAAAGGGAAAAGGAGCTGACAAGTAAAGGAAATTATTCTTCTTGAAGTGTCCCTTGATTTTCATTAGGAGAAAATAAGTAGCAATGAGGGTAGTAGAAATAATAGGAGTGGGCAGGCCAGATAATTGCATGAAGGTAAGGATTTTTTGAGGCTTACTGACTAGAGTGCCTTTTTTAGTGAATACTGCCTTGATGAAATCTGGGGAATATAAATTCAGCAACTCTTGGTGGTTAAGCAACACTCCAAAAGAGATGGTGAGGGTACTATTTTTGCTCTTAAAGACTTGGACACTTTGCCTTAATTTAGCAAATCCTAGTTAGGATCCTTTCTATTTTATCAACCATCTATCAGTTTTCCTTAGTTCGAGGACTCCACCACAGAGACAGACAGAAATTTTTATTGTCTTATTTCTTAGTGGTAGGTGTTTGGTGTTCTCCTTACCTGACCTGTGATATGATTGGGACAAAAGCAAAGGGTTCTGAGTTATCTGGGGTGCCCATAATAATCAGTTCCTCATCTGTGCAAAATCATAACCCTTTTATCTGGAATATGATACCTCTGTAGGTCCAGCTCAGGGAGAGATTTATCTGCCTAAAATGATAGTCATTCAAAATGCCAGTCTGTTTGGCATTAACATCTTGAATTCTCTGAAGCTAGCAGCAGGTTTGTCCAAAAAAAAAAAAGGCAGAATCAAACTACAGAGTCACCTTCTGTCCTTGACTTTTGTTGTTGAGTATCTTTTTATATTAATGATGTTGATGTCAACTGGGGCCAGAGAATCCTAAGCTGTGAAAAATAGCAAGTACTCTACTCAACTTAAATTTAATTATGTTCTCCTATTGAAGTGGGTAAGGAGATGATCAATATGCATTGGAGAATATATAACACAGTACAATAGTACTTTCTGAAAGGTCAGTGTTTTATATTTTTGCCACGCTTTCACGTTCTTCACAAATCAACACAACTGTTGATAGTCAGACCTGATCACCAAAAAATCCTAGTGCAGAGAAAAAAATTGATTGATCTCATTTACAGGAGTGAGAATTCTTCCTGAAAATAAGGAAATTAATGAGAAACTATTTTTTTTTCCTTTTTTGTGTATGCACTGGGTAATTATTACCTTACTAAAAACCTTTCTTTAACTAGAAAGTTTTTAGAAGTCACATTTCACATAAGAAATGGCCGTTGCTCTGGCATAGCTTGGAGTGCCCTTTGGGTGTCTTCTAGTTCAGGAATTGTGCCTTAAGCTTACGGTCAAGCTTATTTTTCAAAAGGATTGATGGCTGGGAACTGATGGGAAATTGCTTTCCTTCTTCCTTATCAGTATAAAGTACAGAATCACCTGCTGTTTAGAATAATTTCTCATAAAGTACCTTTGGAAATCTAGATGAATAATGGGCAGGGAAGAAAAGTGAGGATTTTACATTGTGCATATATCAAGGCTTTTTCTGTCTTAATAAAATCATAAATATATTAGGTCATTTCCATAGCATGTGAACTTGAGACCCGACTGCTATTTGTACATCTCAGACAAAGACTTTGTACTCTTCAGGATCTTTATTTTATCATATGTGTCACTTACAGTAATAAATACCATTAATAAAACCCATTCAGATTACAAAGGAAAGAATTTCTGAAACTTTAGAAGAAAGTGTAATTGCTGCTATTAGTATAATATTGTGTTCTGAGGAGCCAGCCACAGAGCAGCAGTCAAATGGCATTCTGTGGGTTTTCAGCCTAAGCTATAAAGCTCCTCACTCATACCTGGGGAGCCTGAACACTGTGCTACAAATCTAATTGGGTTTCTGGTTCTTCATATTTTTAAGTAATGTAATGCCTTCTGGGAGGTCCACGTATTATTTAAGTCTTGGCCCAGTTTCCACAAAGTTCTGTGCAGGGAACTTTCTCCCCCCTTTTGTGGGATTCTCTTTGCACAGGTGCCAGCATCAGCAGGTTCCCCGAGGCTTCCCTGCTCTCACTGGTATCTCTCCCTGAGCTCCTGGAGCAGGGCAAGCCTGTCTGCAGCTCATGTGTGTGCCTTTTAGAAAATGGGATGTAAGCCATTTAGAAAATGGTGTTTTCTACTCTTCTGGTTTTAGATATTTCGGTAGAGAAAGCAAAAAGCAAAACAATGTAGACTGCTCAGAAGCCTTTGTTATAGGGAGCACTGTTGGTTAGTGTAATGGAAATGAGATTTAGTTGAGGCATTTAATGATTTGCCTCTAACTGAGAAAGCAGGCAGTTATTATTTGGCTAATAAGGCAAATACATCCTGTGCTAAAGTGGTGGGTAGGAGTGTAGTTAGACTGGCTGGTAAGGGTATTTTGATAATGTGAGAGACTTGTGAGGTTAGTCTGTTCTGGCACCAATGATTTTGATTGATATTTCTGTAGCTACTGTGGTATGATTTATGTGGAAGTAATGTAAAGGACATTTTGCTTCTTTTTGCCAATAGAGTCGCAGGTACACTGTAGGGAAGGCAAAGTCTTTTAAAATATATGAAAATAAGTATAAAGAAATTGTTTTGGAACGTCCTCCAACATGCTATCTGTCAGCTCAGTTTGCCAAGCCAAAGAATTTCTGTATATGAAGAGGATAAATAATAACTGCTAGCAAATATTTTATTTTATAGTAAGGGAAAACCTATTTTTATATTTGCTGGAAAAACAAAAGCCACATTATTTGGTAAACGTTAGTGACAGTGGTCAGAGATAGACTTGGCAAAAGTCATCTGCACCTTGGTTAAAGAAAAATTTGGCCGTCAGCAGTTGATAAATAACTGAATTGCAGAGGGTCATGTCCATTCCAACTGGTAAATTACGAGCTTTGGTAGACCCGTGGTACAGCATTATAGAAAGAAGCATATACACTGAGAAAGGCATAAAGGCATAGTTCATGTGTTTCCAAGGCAACAAATTATTATTATTGCTACATTTAGACTTACAGCTAGTTAAAAAGTCAGGAATTGTAAACACAAGGTGAATTAGTCAGTATTTCTGCCAAGTTTAATTATTCAGTAGGCCAATGAATCTACAAAGGGGAAGATGAAACAAAAGACAATTTCTTTAGGGTTTTATATATGCATTTTCCACTTCTATATGTGGTATGAGAAGTGGTAGAAAAGGTAGAATTTGTTGCTGTCATAGATTTCTTGATCAACTGCTGCCAGAATGTGACAGCTAAGAAAGAGTAAAATTTGAAAGATATATCTTGCCCACAGGTTTCTCTTCAGCAGTGAGGCAGAGTTCTTAGAGCAAGATTAAAAGTACAAATATCTAGATGCTGTGGAAAAGAATTGAAATTCCAACTGTTGAATCAGATACATTCTGAATACCTTCATTTTTTTAAATTTTATTTTCACTGAACTCACATCACCAATAGTTACAAATAAAACCCCCAGAAAAGCCAACCACTGAAAAAAATGAATTCTTCCAATAAGACTTCAAACTACATATCCTGCCACATTTATGGGACTGTTGGGATGTTTAGAAGAAAGAATTTGTGACCTTCTGTTACAGAGGGTTTGAGAAAGGAGAGGTGCTATGTTATGGTTTTTTTTGAAGAGCAATTTCTACTAAAATCTGATCCCTAGTTTATTCAGTTTAGGTGAAGTCCTGACAAGTTTGGAGAGAGTCGGAGAAGAAGGATAAATTCCTGGAAATTTTTTTCTCAGAACAACAGGTTGAACAAGCTGTAAGGGTGGAAGAGTCCAGAAGGATACACTGTCTGAACAGACTGCCTGTTCCATGGAAAGCCGTGCTGGTTCCCTCGGGCATTCTTGGTTGAACAGTGCAGCAGTAAGCAAAAGTTCTCCTGAAATAATGTCAGGGCATCACTAAACCAGTTAATAAATCTTGCTAACCTCTGCCTCCAGTGTGTTCCACGGAGAAGAGTGGTTGGAACCACTGGTTCAGAGATTGCCCCTCCTGGGTGAGTTATGGCATCACCACGAGTGATGACACTGCTCCAGTAGCACACGTGCCAGCCAGGGAGCTTCTGGGCCCCTCTGACCTTTGCTCTGCTGCACAGGGGTCACAGGCTCTCTGAGGCACTTGCAGAAGTTTTAAGAGGAAGAACACGGAGTAGAGATAAAAACAAGAGTAGGAAACTGCAGGGAGCAAGTGTGAACCTTCTAAATAACAAAATGGTTGCAAGCCTTTCTTTTTCTCAGCATAAACGTGCTCACAAACACATATATGCCTTGTGGGAATGTGGCTAAGTCCATCACTTCAAACTTATTACCTGTAAATTTTTTCACAAAGATACTTACTTCCTTTGTTGTATGCTTTGTGAGGAAAAATCTGGGACTGTAGTACAAGACATCCCAAAATTGGCCCTTGCTATAGGAAGCAGACTGGAAGAATCCAGGCTAAGTTGATATCTAAATATTGAAGACAGAACATGTTTAGAGCCACAGAAATCTATCTTGCAAAAATCTGTTGTCATCCTGGACTATGTACTTCTCTTGCATCCTCAGTGGATCTTGAAAGAAGATGAAAAAATGCAGCCACAGTATTGTGTGGGGAATAGTAGAGGGCTGTAAGTTTGGAAACCCCAGAAATAATTGTAGATGCACTCTGCAAGCAATGCTGCAGATGGGATTAAGGTGGTGAGAGATATCGAGAAAGTGCACTTTTTGATGCTTTTTGAAAACAATGTGGAAAATGCACAAGAAACAGTTTATGTTTATTTTTTGGCAGCTGTGATTTGCAATTCAAAGTGTTTGAAGTGGAGACTTCTTGGCCAAACTAACTAGTGGAAAAGAAATGAAATGAGCACAGTAAAAACAATCAATAAATTCAATAACTGCAGAGAGAAGCACACATAATTAGTGCATATCCACCATTTGAACTTGACTCTGCATGGACAGCTGAAGCTGGCACAAGAGATTTTGGGGACCACTCTGGTGTCAGGCATCCTGTTAATTCCCTTAGATTATTTTTTTCACCTTCTGCACCTTCATTGACCGTATCATTTGCTCCATCTGGCAAAGTCTTCACTGCTGATTGTTGAGACTCTCTTGTTTGGCTTTTTCCTTTGTACTTCACAGTTTAATGGCTTACTGCCAAATGCTGCACCTAGAGGCAGAAAAGTGTGGATATCAACATGGCATAGACTGTGAAAATGAAAATCCATGACTGCTGTGTGGAATCTACATTAACATATTCAGAAGAATATGATAAATATTCTATGATTTTGTGAAACGATTGCTTTTTTCCATTTACCTTTCTGTGTGTACTTTGTTCTCATTGACACAAATAGAAATTATTTGTGTGGATCTAGCAAAGACTATGCCAGAACTTCACTGGCTAAATTATGCAATTGATCATCTTGTTGAAAAAGCCTTTTTTAAACTCAACACTCATCACCCATCTTGAGTTACAGACCAAGACATATGTGTCCATGAGTGAAACTTTTTGTTGTTTCTGTGACTGATTTTTTATATTGCCAACCATATATCAGGAAGGTACCTGCTTTGTAATCAGCACAAGAGAACTCTTTGGTTTGGAAGCCACAAGTCAACCATCTTTGCTGTGTTTTCTGTTAAAGCACTTGTTGAAAGAGGAGTGAGTAATAGGATTGAAGCGTTGCAGGATGAATTTTTATTTCCAGTATTGCAAAATGCAAAAGGACATAGTTATTATAATCCCATGACATATCTTGTTTTTGTATCTCTTTTCTTGTTATTGTGTAGTATAAAATGGAAAAAAGTTTATTTTTAAAGATACTGTCACGTTTTGCAATCAGATCATTCCAATGTGAAAAGGAGATAAAATTTTGTTTTATTATTGCATAATTTGCCACAGTGTTTGGTAGAAATTGCTAAATCTGTCGGGGAGTGTTGTCCATCTACAGCTTAGCTAGGTCATGAATATTTCTTGCAAAATATGATCAAGGAAACACCTGACCTAAAACTAAGGCTTAACTTTCCTGCTCCAGGCCTATGTGTCACTGTTCTTGAAGGCAGAGAATAGGCCAGACTGCTTTAGATTGTTTTTAAGTTCTCATTTGAAGCAGAATCTTGCTCTGTCATTAGTTGTTTTGAGCATCTTAGTAGACCCATTGTTTTCATTAGGCTTTCTTATCTGAATAGCAATTATTTCTGTGAATAAGCATTTGTGGTAATGAGCTCTTAATCAGTTGGGCAATTGCAAGGTGTTTACAATGCACAGCATGTGCTGCATGCAGGCACACTGACATTTGCCCTCAGCTTCACCATCAAACTCGTCCACCACAAGTGGGAGAGACAAAATCCTGGTTTCCATGATTTCATGTACCCATTTTATATTTCAGGGACTTCTAAAGTGATGTGTATTCAAAACAAACATTTGTTGAAGCCCTCCCTATATTGAAAGGATTGCTTTGAGGTATTAATCAATGAAAAAAGCAAAACTGGCCTTTGGATTTCTCCAGCATCATGTAGGAGTCGTGTCACTGCATCCTTTATGTTTTCTATCAATTCTCTGAGTGCTTTGGCTGGATGGAAGCTTTGAGTGAGTGTAATCTGTGGACAATAACAAGTCCAGATGCAAATTGAAAGTTTCTGGTTTGCACTCATGTCTGGCCTGCTGTCTGCTCAGCTTCTTCTTTCAATATTGCTCTCTGTGGAATTGTGTTGCTCACAGTTCATCAGTAAATATATGGGACAATCAATGCTCTTACTTGTTGCTTTTATAATTACATGACAACTAATTTAGGAGCACAGATAGTTCAGACCTCTCAAACCAATGTATTTAAACTATGAAAATACTATCAGTCACTGATAAGGGCATTAGGAGAATATTTAATTAAAGAATCTAGTGACTCTGAACTTTCAGATTATAATTAAGAATGTCCAATGTGTGATTGTTCACAGTATGAAATTTTATAGCTCCTGTTGTGATAAGTGCAGAGAAATCTGACCTATTAATAAAAGAAGATTACATTTCTGTCTGCTCTTGAAGACAGGAGTGCTTGTTTCCTCCATTCTAACTCCAGGGCTCTCTATGTTCTTACATAGTCAGCAGTCTGACATGGCTCTGCTTTACCCCAAAAAGAAATTGCTAGAGTTTAATAATCTTGCTTTGATTTTACCCCTTCTGTATTTGTAGTAGCACTAATTTTTACTTTTTTTTTTTTTTGAAGACAAGTCAAATTCTCTGAAGGTCATGAGAGGAAAGGTGAACAAAAGTGCTGCTATGTGAATGTCCTCAAGTCCTTGCACAAGATGCCCCTCTGTGTTGCAGCAAATACCAAAACTTAGTCATATTGCAGTGATGCAGTGAGGGGATATCAGCATAACTTCAAAAGCAATGCTGCAAAGAGGTGAATTGCTTTTCTCTCCTTTGTTTTGTTTTGTTTTTTTAATAATTCAACTCATCTACTTGATGCACTAGACAATGAAGACCCAGTAGAGTGGAGATTTTTAACACCGTAAATTTATGGGCTACTATGTTTTTTCTAATGACTCCTGACTGATTGTGCAACTAATCTTATTTTATTGGTTTCCTTTTTTAATTACCTATTGAGAGCCACTTGGATGGAGTTCATAGACCTTCAGACCCACAAACCACAAATTACAAACTAAATTCAGTTAATTAGCTGAGCGAAAACTACCATAGAGTATATACATGGAGCTGGATTCTCAATACTTTTTTAGGAGACATAGAAAAAAACATGGTGCAAAATTCATAACATAATAGTAAATTTCATAATATTTCCTCTGGGATAGTTTAAGAACACCTAAGTGTGTGTTTTTGTGTCCAGTCTACCTCTATTTGTGTAGTTTTCTTAGCAGACTAATCAGCCTTCTCATGTTCTCAGAGAGTCATCCTTTATTACAAGGTGAAATGACACACATCTCAAATATTTTATCGCAGTAGTTTGCTCCTAAAGAACATTTGGTTTGTGGAGAAGTCAAAATCTGGCGTAAAGGTGCCATATTTCTCTTAACACACTGGTGATCTCTTGGGGTTTTGAAAATGCAGAGTTTATACTTCCAGTCTGAGCTTATGGTAGGAGTAAACTCCTTTTGCTGCCAACACACTGTGACAGGAGAAGTTCAGCTGTGCTTTTCATCTGGGATTGTCAAGTTAGCTGCTGGATCCAGCTGCATGTGTGCTTCTATGCTCATGTGGCAAGCTGCACATAGCAAGCATTACACGTCTTAAAGATTAAAATCTCACCTTATGTCTGTCCAGTTCTATCTTTAAAATAAAAAGGTGCATTTAATAAATGTCATTAAAAAGCAATTGCTAAAAAATTGCTAAATAAATAAAAGTAGATGGGGATGAGCACTTCTGTAATAGCCTTGATGGTAAAATTCCTATGCTCTTTGTGTATGTCAGTGCTACTTGATTCACAGCAGGTATCACTACTGGTTTACTGAGGAGCACGTGCTTTTTTTGCCTTCTGCCTAAGATAAGCAATCAGTTTATGCCAAAGCATTTTGGAGCAGAGCTCTTCTCTATTTTATGCTTCTTAGAGTGAGAGTGTGTTCAGGGACTGCCATGGGGCAGCACAAATGGATTTAATCACTTTAACCAAAATGTATAATGTGTGGTAAAATGTATGCAAAATATCATTTAGTACTGAGAAAGAAGTCGTTTCAAGGGATAAAATGGTGAACATCATTGAATCTTTCATACTAAAGAAAGAAAATATAAGCAGTTTGTGACACCAGGGCTTGCTCTGGTCACAGACAACAGCAGGGCAGCTAAATGGCAGCAACATCCAAACAGCATGGCTGTGTTCTCTCCTTGGCTCATCCCACAGGCAGGGAGAACCTGATCTGCTGCACCACACATGGCTGTGGGAGGACAAAGCCCAGCTCCCTNTAGGAGTCAGAACACCTCTGGAGATGTGCTTAGTCATATGTGCAGGCAAACATGTACGACCTGAGTGGAAGGGAGAGGTTTCTTCTTCTTTAGCCAAGGTTGTGCTAGTGCAGTTCTGTGGCTCTCACACATTCTTGTCCTTCATTCTCTACCTGAAGCATAGGCTGTACAGGATTCTATCAATGGGAACTTATTATGCACACTCTTACTAGAGATCCATGGTAGATAGGCTTATATATGGTCTGTTAATTTTATATGTAAGACAATTTCTCCAGTCAAAGCAAGATTTGGAGGTTTCTTTTTGGTTGTTTGTTTTTGTTTTGTTTTGGTTGGTTTTGGTGTTTCGTTGGGATTTTTTAAATGTGCAGAGAGCAGTAATGATATTCTGTATGTCCAGTTTATCAGACTGTTTTTGAGAAATTCTGATGTATAGATTTTTACCTAATTCTAAAGTCTTGCAGTGATAGGTTCTGTATTACAGGCTAAAGTTAGAGTCAACAAAAGGGATATGAGACAGGACCATGCGACCAGGAGGAAGAGAGAGAAGGGTGGCTCTGCTGACAGTGACATGAAAATTCTGTTTAGTTGTCTTGTCAGGTCAGGCTCTGGGCCGTGGAAAATCTGCTTCCTCAGCCTCTGCCTGTCACCTAGCTTTGGAAACAGCGTAAGGGAGGTCCTGCATTAAATAAAGCATGAGCTCTGTGCACTCATTAGGAGTTGTCTCTCATAAGTAGTTTAACTGTGTATTCAGAAAGAAAGCATACTCAGGAGTTAGGTAGGTTTGCATTGGCTTTTCCTACCTTTCAAGAGCAATTCTTTATGAAGGTTTATTGGCAAAGAGCTTATTGCGGAAGAAAAAGGAGAAGAAGGGAAAGGTGAGAGGAGGATGAAGGGAGTGGGATTGTTGAATTCTAAGAAAAAAGGATGAGGAAGGACCTCACATCTGCCTGCAGCTAAAAATGAAAGGTGAAAGGACAAGTAGAAATGGACACAAGTTGCAACAACAGAAATCTAGTTAGACTTCAGGGAAAGGAGGAATCACAAGATCAGTCATGGTCTGAGCAACAGATTCGACCACAAGACCCTCAGAGGTAATTAATCTCTAAATAACAATGGTAGGGGTTTTTTTGATATGTTATGTCATATACTGTTATATCTGTATGAAAAAACACACTGGCTCCTATTTTTTTGCTTGTAAGACATAATTCTTTTCAGTGTCTTATCCTTTCTGCTGCTTTTGGTGATTATTTGTCTTTTTAAAATAAAGGAAAAAAACGTTTGGTTTATCCTGCTGTACCAATCCCATAATTGTGTCTTCTCACACTATAAACAAATCATGATTAGGCACAGATAAATTCTTCAGTACTGCAAGTCCACCAACTTCAATGTTACATAATATTCATCTGCCAGGATTATTAGATTGCACACATGTGGCTCACTGAGTTATGGTTGTTGATGGAGTTTGTCTGACGAATGTCCTGGCCACTATCCACATTCCTCCTGTTCTGAAAAACAGAGGACATGAGTCTGCAAGTCTGCTGAGCCAAGTGCTTTCGTAACCTTTACATTTATTTTCATCTCTTTATTTTGGAAAGATATCTTCAAACTGAACTTTGTGGTTTTGCTGACAGGCTAAAATCCAAATACAAAATATTCAATACTTCATTTTTCCCCCCAAAATTACGTGGAAGAAATATGACAAAAATTTTGGAGGAAATAAACAAAATTGAATTTGAGAGCTTGAATAGGTAAATGACTATTCTCAATACCAACCTGAAAACTCAGCTGTGTTAAATCTTTGTCTGAAATATGATCTTAATTTAAAAAGGAAGAACAGAAAACATGGAAAGAGAAAAACAAATTCTTGGCAGGAACATGACTAGACAGTCACTGGGGTAGAAAAAAATGGGAGTTCACTGTCTCCAAAGTATGTCATGATCTCACAAATGTCACTAATCTCTTCACTCTGAAGTTAGCACAGAGGTTAGAGCTGCTCTGGAAGACTCCCCATAGAATAATGAATAACCTATTTGAAGAAGTTTGTGTGTGTGTGGGCTACAAAAAGGGGGAAAAAGGTTTGGGTTCATATGCTTTGCCTGGCAGTTGCTTTGTTGGGAACTAAGTTCTGTCTTGGAGCCTGCACAGACATTTTTCCTGGTATGCAGAGAGGAGAGAGGGTTTAGATACCTCACAAACCCTGTTTGCTTTTGCTGATCACAAGCTCCCTGTGTTGTCTGAGTGTGGAGGAAGGTCTTATACTGCCTCTGATCAAAAATAAATGCTGAAAACTGGGAGACAGCCTCATAGAGTAAAATTTGTGGCATTGAATCAGGCCACTGGCCAGTTTTTCTAGATTTTTACTCTTTTGGTATTTTGTACCAGCTGCTTCAGATGTGAAACCCATTATGATGCACGTTACAGACCTGTTTGTTCTAATTTTGAAATTTAATGAGCTTGGTTTGTTTGGATTTTTTTTTCCGTAAATCACATCTCATACATTACTTCTTGAGTCTTTAGTGCCTGTTTTAATATGTTGTTTTAATGCCTGAAATACTCACTCTCTGCTTGAAAAAAATGGAGAATGAAAAAATAAAACCTGCAGATCTATGTTTTGTTTTCTGTATGTCATGTACATGTTTTGTTCTCCTGGAAAATAAAAGGGGAAGCATACCTTGCTGATTAGTAGCTGTTCTGCAATAATAATATTTATTATGTATACCTGCCTGTTTCTGCCAAAAGAAATATGCTTTAGGATACAACATAATATCCTAAAAATAAGCTAATAGACATATGAAAATGTGAAAGCTGGTGTTGCAAGATCCCACTGTGACAAGTTGTTCTGAACTCTGTAGGATTTTTGGGGGATTTGTTTTTAAACTCTCAGCTATGAAGTCTTTGTTGAAAGATTCTTGTATTGATCTCTCCTTTCTTTTACTAAAATGTATTCCCCTATTCACTTAGCTGCTGCATATAGGTTAAACTTCATCACTGAGTCTTTGTGAGACCTGGATTTTTTTCCAACAGGAAATTATTGGAAAAACTGTACAAATGAGTTATAGTCATAACTATCCCTTATAGTTTACTTTACCTTATCGTGACTTTCTTTATGTCCTTCATCAAAGTTTATACATTTGGCATTCTGTTTTGAGAGGTGCAGAGAATCTGTCTCTTCCAATAAGGTTTCACAATTACCTGTAGTCTAATTAAAATAATTTTTCATGTTGGCACCCTTTTTAGGCTATCCTAAAACTATCCTGGAGGCTAAATTATTATTTATTTTAATGCTAAAGAAAGCTTTCCTATCTTTGCCCTTTATTTCCTGCCTCTTAGCCATCATCACACTTTTTGGAAGACAGCTTCTATGAGCAGCAAATGTGTTAACAGGAATTGAAAGGATTTATACAAGGGTGTAAGAACAAAATACTTTGGATTGCCTTTCGGTACGAAAGAAAAAGAGGTAGCTTTTTATAACCACAGTTGGACAGCTCTGGCAGGGTATATGTCATTTTGAAACAGAGTTAAAGCTGAAACTGCTATAGGCATAAAACAAACAAGGCATTTGGGGGTCTGACATTATTTCAGCCCAGCCTATGCTCTCTCATGTCTAATTGCTTAATTACAGTTTACTGTACATTTTAATGACATAGACTCTGAATCACTCCAGCTAAAGCAATGTGTGATGCTGTGGTGCTCCCTGCATTTTTCCAGTCTAAGTGGAATTCATTAATGTGCCTAGTCAAGCAAATGAAATGGTCTTTTGTGCCATTTGCTCTTGTTCCTTCCTGGTTTTCTCAACTCACTAGCATCTTTGTGGGGGTTAACAGCCTTGCAAGGGAAGGGATAACAAGTGAATAATGAGTTACTTTTTTTCTGTGGTATTGAAAACAGGAATAATATTGATTCACGATACAGATTAATTCAGCATTTAGTAGAAAACAGCAGATTTCCATTTTTCAAATACAGATCCCTGATTTGTTGATTTATCTTGGTCACTGAAGCATGTTGTAGTCTTAACTCACTATTGAACTTCCAGATAGTCCTTCAGGGCAGCATTAAAACCTTGTTGATGGTCAACAAATTATTTCACCATTAATTAAACTATAAATCAGTAAGTCAGTTCCTACCATCTCTCACTTTATTTCCTTTTCATTTTTTTTCTTTTTCCTTTTCATTTTTCCTCTTTCCTCCCTTTCCTTTTCCCCCTCTTTCATGAAACAGAACACAAAAGCTACACAGCTGTTTTGAAATTTGCATGCTTTTGTTTGCAGTGAACCCATGATTTTAATATTGATTATTTGTTACTGCAACCAGGTAGCTACATGAGTGGTAGAGGGAAGTATTTTTGTAGCCTGCCAATGAACTCACCAGTTCTTGGTATACTGTGATAAATCAGGATGGCTGCCTGGCATATTACAAATGAGAGTTACAATCAGATTTCTCTTTTTCTGGGTTCTAGTGATGTCTTAAGTGTTTTGTTTGAGGTCATCATAGACAGAGTTCAAATTAAACTTGGCTATAGTCAGAGTGATAAATATTTTATTGACATTCATTAAAAGTGTCAGCAGCTGTTTTGGATGATACACTTCAAAGAGAAACAGTAGCTGATTCTTTCTTCCTCATTAGTCCATCAGGTGTACCCTAATCAAAGGAGGAAGGGAGCATAAAAAACTGCAACCTCATTGAAATAAGGCATGGAGGTAAAGTGTTTCAAACAAATCAGTAGTAAAACTATATTTGACTTCTATGAGACTCATCTGGTACCTGTAAAAAATGCTAAATTCCTTTCCTGAGTTTTCTTCAGAGGTGATGAATGGTTTGCTGCAGTGGGGCCAGTTCCAGAGACCATGTTCCTTGCTCTTCCCTAGGAATTGCCTAAGGCTTGTATGCAACATTAGATCGTGCTGTCTGCATCGGCTGCTTGCTCCTCCAAACCAGGAGCTGGAGGATGGGGACTCTGCTCAAGGCCCAGAGTAAAGCACAGGGTCAGAACCTGGAGAACAGAGCAGTAAGTGGGGCAAGGCTGGCACCTGAACCTGGGCCTAGTCATAGGAGCAATGTGCCACCACAACACCTCTAGTAATGGGTAATGCTTAGATTCGTTTTTGTTCCCATTAATATTTGCACTTGCATGCGGCTTTTCTGTACTCCATAGACTCATCCCATTGCTGTCAGGCCATGTGGAGCAGAATATGGGTTTGCACATATGTGTTCATCCCCTCATCTTTTCCAAAGGGTGGTGAGGGAAAGTGCCCATGTGGCTGCAGTGCACTGCCTTGTTTTCACAGAGATGTTTGCCATGGAGGTTTCATGGTGATAGCATCTTGCCTCTCTACACAGCCCTGTGAGGACAAGGGGAAAAGCAACAGAGAAATGGCCTGTGCATGGAGCAGTTAGGCAGGAGGTGGTGTCATTGTCATGGCCAGTCATGCTGCTTTGGACCAGGCTCTCAGAAAGTTTCTCACCTGGAGACCACATCTACTCTTACGGTAGAGATGCTTTATCTTTGCTGTGCCAGTGTGTGACCTGCAGTCTTGTAATACTGAGCCTGCTTCTTGCCTGTTTTATTTCCTTAGGAGCAGGACAGAGGTTATGAAAAGGGGATACTGAAAACAGAGGCTTAAGTTCATGTTGCAGGCGCAAATGAGAATCTTTTCCTGTTGCCAACCTTAAATTGTTGGGAGAAATCTGTTACTGTTAGAAAGACCAATTTGTAAAAAGATATTTTTTGCCTTACCTAGACAAACCTTTATTTTTGCAGCTTCATCACCACAAGAATCATTTTTCAGTGCTGTCTCTATTTTTCTCCCAGCCCAATTGTCGAATGCCAAAATGAACAATTTTTCACTTTGAAAATATACAAACTTTTGGAACTGGAGAGGAAAATGAGTGCTGCTGATCCCTGGCATCTCCTTGCATCCCCCCAGTCACTGGCTGTGCCAGAGGAGCCCAGGTTTGTGCTTTCCTTTGCCTGTGATGTGCTCCCTGCTCCAGCCTAGGGTGTGCCTAACCAGTCCTCTCAATTTCTTATAAACAGAGATAACTCTTATATAAGTCAGGACTTTTCATTTCTATTTAAACTTTCAGACACTCAGACGAGCAAAAATCAAACAGGATAATCATTATCAATTTCCATTTTTTGGTATAGTGGTCATGTACCTTGTAGATCAGTAAAAGAGAGTAGGATTTCCAGCATGCAGTACAAATAAAATTAAAAAGCCTAAGTCCCATTAGTGCAAATGGTGTGACTGGCTTTCTCCACACTGAAAATAGATCTATTGCATTCATCTCAGATCCACTTAATTGCTGCTTACAACTGAATTTTTCTCATTGATCAAACTCTAGTTCTGCCCACCACAGTGCAATGCTGGCTGTTACCAGACATCAGCATGAGCATGATTCCTTCAAAATGAAGGTTCACTTCCAGGAAATCCAAGCCTGTGTTTAGATATATTGAAGCAATTTTACTGGCAGCTGTAAAATGCTCTAGTTTTAAATCTCAGTATGAAATTCTCTGCTGTTAAAATCATTCAGTAAATGAATGTGAAGTCTCTTCGTATGTTCTCTGTCTACTTTTGAATTTACAGGTGCTCAGTCTTTTTCAGTCGTGAAAGACATCTCTCAGCAGCTGAGAGGAAGCACTGATATTGCAAGTTTCTATTTCTTAATGCCAGTGTGGCCAAAGTGCCCCTTGGCTTTGTCTGTGTCTTGTGTCAGGATTGTTCTGTGCAGTTGTTTTGAAGATGCTGGTCTGGTTTATCTTCTGCCCTAAGGGACTGGTCTTTAACTTCTTCTCCATGGAAAGTGAAAATCTGAAAATCCTGTTTTTGGTGTGACTGACAAATGCAATCATATCTTGCTAGTCACACTGATATAGGCTTTCAAGGGGTTTGGCAGGGAGGATTGATTAACACAGTGTCTGTGGAAGATTTTTTTGCAGCAGGTATAGATTTTTGCAGGAGTCCAGGTGTTCCTGTAGCTTAAAATCAGGGATGAATTCCTTCTCATGCTCCTCCTCACACTGTTCTATCTACAGGAGGATTATGTGCTCTTTCAAGGGCAGGCACACATTAAAGGAAAGTACTTGATCTTGATTAGACCTTCTGCAATGGAAACCAAAATAATCATTATGGCTTTGTTGCCAAAGCCCAGCTAACTTTCCGAGGCATTATGGTAGTCGTGCACTGGAACCACTTTCTTAGGGAAAGCTTGTTTTGGCCAAAGAGAGCGTGCATGTTAGCAAGTAAAATAGCAGCCTGTGTCATTTAATTCTCCTGTATGACTTTGTTTTGTATCTCACTATGTCTTTATTGACTTTTCTGGATAGCAATTATGTTATGAATGGTATTGTGTACATAAGAATCACTCTCAAATACAATTCAAAGCCCACAGATTTATTCCAAAGATCTGAGCACATTACTGAATACATTAATGCAATCAAATTGCAAAATGCATTAACAAATCTGTAGTTTCTTTTAACTTTAAGCCCTCTAGGACTGTGAAAATCTGTAACAGTGAAATAGTTGTGACAGCATTCCCATCCACATGTTAGCAAAGTCTCAGGAACAGCATAACCCAAAAGAAGCAGTGCTTACACTAATGTACCATAACTATTGAAAAGAGAAAGGGGAAACTAACAATAATTGAGAGGCCAGAGAGAGAAAATTCATTAGTCAGAGCAGAATAAATGTTCAGCTAATATCAGTCTGCCAGGATGGGAAAAGCTCTAAACCTAAATCCACATAATTCTCTCAGATCTCATCTACAAATTCACATTAGTCATGAATACCAAAAACACTGATTTAAAAAGTACATATCTAAGCTAAGTAGGCTAAAACAGAAAAAAAATAATGGAAAGACCATCTACTGGTATTTGTGATGGCATGGTTTCTGTAGCAAGCAACCAAAACAAACCAAAACAAAACGAAACAGATAAAAAAAGTGAAAACTGCAGAATTTGTGTCTTGTATCCAACCTCTTAATTGCTAGCAGGCATATTTTGACATGGTTCTTTAGAGGACAGATGGTATCACTGTTTTTTGTAAATTGGTTGCAGTACTGCAGAAATTAATAGAACTCTGCAGGTTATTACCTTTTAAGCTGCACTCTTCCTTTTCATCAGATTTGTACATTGTAACATCCATAGCCAGCTGTTTTTTGATTTTATTTATTTTTAAATGGATTCTTTTGTTTTCTTTAGTTTTGGTTTGGTTTTGTATGTTCGTTTTGGTTTTTTTTTCTAAAGTAGGAAATTCTTGTTCAAAAGATCAGTGTCCTGCTAGGACTGGTGATATATAATTAAAGTGAGCTTCAGTTTATTCTTCATTCTTCTGGATTTTTTTTCCAGCAATAGTCAGAAATTCCACTTCATACTTACACTGAAAACAAAAAGGGAATATTTTGAGAAACTTTTTTTTTTTTAATTATTACATGGCCAGCGTGACAGACTACATTATATTATTTTAAATGAGGGATAATGTTCTGATACATACTGATATAAAAGGGAAACTATAATGGCACTTCCTGAAAATTCAGAAAGTATTTCTGCCCATATAGCCTTGTTTCTTTTTTTTCCATACATAGACTTTTTTTTTCTTCAACTTATTCACTAAAAGCATACAAGAAAAATACGACATTATGATAGGTTTCAGTCTGAAATACATAAACTTTAAAAAAAAAATCAACACCTCCCAATATCACTGAAAACAAGGTAACGAAAAAGAAGCTGTTTGGAAAAGGAGATGTTTTTAAAAGCAATCACACTAGGTTGGTTTAAGAGTTTTGCTGGTGGCCAGTGGAATATAATTTCTAGTGTGGTAAGGGGACTTGGAGGCCCAACACCATCTGCAGATGCATGAACCTGCTGAAAGGGGCTGGAAAGAATGAGCATCAATAGAAGCCATCACATTCTCCCTTTGGAAATAATACTGATAAGCTTGAAAAGATTCTCAAGATGATGTTGCTTGCAGTGAGAAACTTTATCAGCTTACTGATAAATGAAAAAGCAAAAGGGTGACATTTTGTGTTTCAGAGAAATCCTGGTGAAAGTATTTATTCTAGAAGAGAGCCACCTAATTTAGCAGAAACACATAAAGGGTCCTAATGGCTGAAGGCTTCAATCTAATATATTTAGACTTGAAATGAGACTTGACTTTAAAATCATTAGAATAGAAGAGAAAAAGAGAATATCTTGCACAGGTTTTTGGTAGATTCTCCTTCATGCAAAATATCTAGAGTGGTTTGCCTGTGCTTCTGAATGCTATAGGCATTCAGCTAACTGGAGGCATTGGGCTTGATCCGGAGATGGAGATGTGTGTCTGCACACTGAGCTAACCCTGGTCCTCTGCCAGTTTCTCCCAGCATCCAGAAAATAATTCCTGGACCTGTGCACCTTTTGTAGTTTGAAATCTTACAGAGAATTTAGGGTCAGGGTAAGTCAGGTGCACAAAGTTCTCTTTGTTTGAAGGACAGCATGAAGGCAAATCATCCTGAAACCTGGTGACGGATACAAGCTACCCACTGAAAAATGGTCCAGAACAGCCTTTTAACTTGAGTGACCAGTTCTGGATCTACTGAAGGGTGAATCTGAGCAGGTTATATTGAGCCAACAAAAATGGAGAGAGAGCACCTGCATGGTGAGTGATCCCTGCAGGATGATGTATGGATCCTCACCTCTCGTTGCAGCCTTCCAAAACAAGAGCCCCCTGCCTTGCTCTGCCTGTGGGGAGCACTGAGGGCATTAGCTCCATGTGGAAATCACAGGTGCATGGTCCTGGTACATTGCACTTGCAGGGTTGTGCAGTGACCTGTCCCAGGGCAGAGCAGGGCATGCCACTGCAGGTGAGGGGTGGCTGAGGCTGCCCTGCCATCCTGCCACCAGCCTGGCTCTCCCAGACTGCTGAATGGGGCAGGAGGACCCAGCTCATACAGCACCTGAGCAGGTCATTGCTTGTGCAACCCCCTGCTTTGCTTTTTTGTTCCTTTGCCCATGCACACCAAAGCTGCACTTTTGCCTGAGAGGGTGATTTGTGGCACTTTTTATTCTCTTTAGCATCTTCAAATACTGTAAAGGCATACATATACCAATTGTTAGAGAATATCAGTGAATGATTGAATGAAAGACAGCACTGTTATTGTTTTAATTGCATTTTGTTCAAGGCACATCAAATGCTGTTTTGTTCCTCATTCACTCATAAGGGGTATTTTGCTGTTGTCTGTGTGCAGGGCACTCGATTATAAGTGTTGCTGTAGAAACTTGCATGAAACATGAAGGGAGGGATGACTGTGGAGAGCGAAAAGCTTGGAAATGTGTGCATTTGTCTTGAAAGCACATTGTAAATTCAACTCTTAAGGTGAATTCCTGCCTTAATAAGGAGCTGGGTTGGGGTTTTTTTCTTCAGTAGAGTTTTTCATTGCACCTTTCTAGCACTAACAGCTGGAAACATTCCCCCTCCTGGAATCATGAGAAGGGATGTCAAAAATTACTCTGGTCTATAATTCTTTGAAGTAATGGCAGATAATTTTGAGTTATTTAGTTGTTTCCTGTGTCAATAAAAGGAGTGGTGGGATAACTGCACCTAGATATTACCAAGTACTGAAAATGCCAAGAAGTTCTGAGAATGAAATGTGACAGTAACCCAAACCAGTTTGATCTTACATTTCACTCAAGTACATGGCAACTGCCAGCTGCAATGGTCCTGGATGGTTGCCATCATACACCAAAGTACAGCACCTATTATTTGAAAGTGTAAATCTGCATATTCACTGGCTGTGACAGCAACATGCAGCCAAATTGACCTGAAAATTATCATCTCCATACATGGCCTGGGAGGATCTCTATAAAGCCGTTTTATGCTGTCCATCCTCTTCCCATGCAGTGAACTGGGAGGGAATGCCATTCTCTGGGGCTGCTGATTCCACACCAGCCATGAATGCAGAAATGGTTTTGGGTTAAAAGGTAGTGTCAAGGCAAAAATTTTTGTTCTGGAGTCAGCGTGGAAGCAATAGGGAGGAAAGTCTCAAAGAAATCAGTAATTGAATTCATAAACCTGTAATAAGAGGAAAGAAGCATGTATCTTGGTTCTGGTTGATTTTCACCACATCTCTTTCAGTCACAGAAAAAATGTAATGTCCCAGTTTCTTCTGCAAATATTGTCAAGATCATTAACTTACCCCTTATTACAAGGCTATCATGCAGTGGATTTTTAATTAAAAAATAAAAGGCAAGACAGCCTTTTTTATTTGGACCACTCAGTTTGCATTTCAATCTTTTTTTATGGATTCCTTGTTGAGCCCTTAGTTGCATGTCACACTCTCTGCACCTACCCTTTGGTGTGATTTGAAATGAGAGAGTAGAACTGTCTCGTTCAAATTCAGCATTCTTTTCTGTCTAAAAATTCCCACACACCTTTTTTGCAATCCAGTTATACAGAAGCAGAGAAACAAAGCTTGCAACAACAGAGGGGGCATTCATGAAAAAATGAAACTAGGCATGATTGCCGGAGATAGAGCCCACAACAAGCCACTTTAAGTTATATGGTTCTCACTGATTTAACTCCCAAAGGAGGAAAGAGCTCACAATTAAACTGCATGAAAATTGGAGGTTCTGTGTCATATGGGGTCTCAGAGTTATGTAGCAACATTTACCTCCCTGCTGAGTTTTCACTTCCAAGCAGTTTAGCTGTACGTGTGTGTCTAGTTTATTGCTTATTTTATTTCTTTCTTGCCTGTTTTTCTTTCCCCAAGCCTATTCCCCAGGATGTTATTTCTGGTAGCGGGATGCAGGGTTTGTATGAATGACTCCACAGGGGTTCTCCTGCTCTGTATTCTGCAGGGCTTCTCCTTGAAGCCCCTTAAAGCCTGCTGGCAGCAAGCAGACACAGCTGACGTGTGACCTCAGGACAGCTTTCCTCCGGCGCTGCACAACACCCTCTGGAATATTGTTACTAATTCTTGTTTGCTAAACCCTGACACGGTGCCAGGCAGAAATACCAAGCCAGTCACAGTTTCAGAGAGCCATAGTCTGGACAAACATAGAAGGGTAAATGCATGGGGAGGCTGAAGAGGCAAAAGAAATTCATGTGTAGGTGTGATGTGTATGTTTACTGCATAAAATATTGTCGGAGTCCTCTGACCACAAAATCAAACTTCCAAACAGATTTATAGCAGGTGGCATGCACTAGGTTTAGCAGCAGTGCATTTATACCTGAATAAAGACATTAATAATCCAGAGGAAGATGCTGGATGAGAAGGAGCCTAACAGCAATAAGACCACACTTTGATGAGCTGGCAAGTGCTCTCCTAGTAAGTTCAAATCAACTGACTACAACAGCACAGTTTTCATCTTGTTTAAATGGTGGTGACCTACCTGTGTCTGCTGGGGCTGCTTTCATTCACATGACACCAAAAGCTGATATCTTGGGATTTTACAGATCTTTCATTTTGAATTTTAATATGCCAGCATTACCTTATTTCCTTTCAGAAGTGACTGTGAAGTCTGTTTGTAAGCCTGCAATATATATTTATTACTTTCTATGCAAACTATTTACAGGTACCTATATAATGAGCACTATTAATCCCTTATAAAAATATAAGTGTTTGTCACATTTTCTTGTAAATAATTTATCCTGTCCTGTTGTCTGCTCACTGTACATCTGCTCTGTTTATATGCCTCCTACTCCCATTATCAGGGAGTTTCTCACTGCCTTGCAGAAATGTGCTAAGTAGTTTGACAAATGTTTGTCATAGCAGTTCATTCTTTTTCTCCCTTCTCCAGGTGGGAGATTGTTTATCCAACTGTGTTGTACTTTTAAGACGGTTTTCTAAATTATGTGTGCACCACATATATGCTATAAAACACTGTGTTAACAAAATCAAGGAGTGTCTGCAGCACTTAGAAAAAAACAAGACAGTGAGGTTTTTGCCCCTACAGAAAATTGTTCAGGTCTGAAAATTTTCTTCTGCACAACTGAGCTTTATTCAGTTGGGATAAACTTTTCTTCTGTCTGTAGCTATAGCAGCCTTGTTATAGAAGGAGATCATTAGATTTCTTGGCTGAAAGAAATAGCACAGGGAAGCTGAGATGGCATTTTAAAGTTTGTCACTGTAGAAGCAAAGATCACTATCACTCTTGGCTTAGAGTTCCTTGCCAGTTGATTGCTTCAATTGCTCCATCGTAGGCCAGCTGGCAAGAAACAAAGTCAGGTCATCATTTGGGAAGAAAGGAAGACATCAACAATACATGTGACTTTTTTATCTATCCCTAATCATGGCAAATACCTAAACATGGTTTCATTCATCATTCATTACTTTGAAGTTCCATATGTCCTTAGGAGATTATTATTTGTATGAGTATCACTTCTATTTTCCTATTATTGAGAATATTTGTTTGACATATATAAGATTTGTTATGTCCCATTCTTCATGGGACATAAAAAAACATCTTTAGGAAAGCTGCAGAATTCCAGTTCTGTAGTATTAAAATTTCTGTCATTTTTCTCATGCTCTTGGTAAACTATATGTGATTGTTTTTTTCCTGTGCTACACGAAGTGCTGATTTTAATAATTATAGCATTTTTTCCCCATGGTTGTTCGTTATGAATGCATTCAAGACCATGTGAAGTAAAAGAAATAAAAAAGTCAGTTTATATTAATAAGCAGAAGAGAATCTACATTAACTCATTTCTACATTAGAATTTTTTCAGTAATTTTTACATTTGTTTGAGAGATTATCCTTTACTCTATAGGGAACAGACCACAGTAAGTCTGTTACACCTGATGCCAGTAGTTCATGCAAGATGAACAGACTGTGATGGATTGCTTTGTTTCAGCAATTGAAGTAAACAGATGGAAATTTTTACCTTGAGACTTAATAAGAGATGATGAATGAGAACTTCTGTGGAAATGGAAGGAAGGTGTACTTTCACAGGGCATAGCAAAGTGCTGAGCAATCCCTGGGAATATGATGAAAAGCAGGCAAGCAACTCCATGGAAATACACGTTTTTCCAAGTAGAGAAAGTGAGGCACTCAGTGAAGCATAACTTCATAGAATCCTAGAATATCCTTAGTTGGAAGGGACCCACAAGGATCACTGAGTGCGTTGGTTTACAAAGTGATCACAACTGGGCTAAAAGAAATGTCTTTTTAATCCCAGATTTTCTCTTTTACACTCTTTGTAAGACGGAAAAGAGAGCAGCTCTTTCAAATTTCAAGTTTAGTTTAGATAGAAAGATGTGGTGACATTCTTAGGCTTACAGACTTTTTCTCTTCTGCGAGGAAATTATTATCTAAAATGCAGTTTCAGGCATTGAATTCTTCTAGTTCCAAGCTGGGTCACCATGACATTTTGATTTTAGGCTCTGATATGTTGCAGTTCTCATATCCATTGAATTATTTGATAGATTTGGGGTCTGGCCTAGGTTTGACAAATTGTTCCCCATTACAATCTCACCTCCACAAAACAAGACGGCCAACATGGTCAGGCCTGCTCCTTGCTAAGGGCACCTGACCATCTTTTTCTGCATTTCAGAACTGAGTCTTGTATCCCTGTGCTGGAAGCCTGTTAATAGAGGTTACAAGAATTTGCACACATTCAATACTCCCACTACAGATGCTATTAAATTAACTTAAATAAACACTTGTTAATGGAAGCTAAAAGTAAAACACAGAGAAATACACCAAATTGCTTGGAGTGATATAAAAGGTTTAGTGCATCCCTACAATGTCCCAGTATAGATGGAATTTACTCAGTTAAATCAATAGCCTGCAGTCTATGTTTACAAAAATGGCAATCTCCATTTAATGAATCAAATTGTCTTTGTTTTACTCAGCAACATCCATACACACTGTGCACAATGAAATTGCTTCTTTGGAGTTGTCTCTGTCTTTTTTCCTTCCATCTACTCCCACCACCTTTTCTTATTTTCCTGTAAATTCAGTGAAAGGAATTCTGACTCCTTGCAGCATATGCTCAGTAAGGACAGTGAGGCTCTCAGTCCCTTTTGGAATGCACTGCAAACTGAAAACCAGAACTTTTGCTTCTCCCCTTGGTATGTTTGACTGCCTGTGCTTTACCCCAAAACACAGTAAAAACCACTGCTGGTGGATAGACTGCATTCATTTGCACATATGACATTTGTAATAGCATTTTAAGGAGATATATTCAGCATGAAGCTCCCTCAATTAATGTATCTGAAATCACCAGCTTTACTGCAGCATTCAGAAATGTGTATTCATTTAAAAATGTAATAACTTGATGATATAGCTCTAACTGCATGACTGGTTCAGACATGTACACATGCCTGCCTCCTGAAAGTCAAACCTGAGACATTTTCGGGTGTTCATAGTAATCTGTCCTGCATCTTTTTTCTCTGTTGTTGAATCCAAGGGTGCTGGATTTTTTTAAGTCAGTGTTTTTACAACCAGTTTTAAGCCTGTAGAGTTAATGAAAATGGGGTTTGTCTGAACTGTTTTGCTAAATAAAGAGGTAGATGGGAGAGATGGGCAGAAAGAAGGCCTGCTATTTAGCACCATCTATACTCCATCTCAGGATGCACAGCTGACTGTCTCGGTGCTGTGGTGGATCTCTAGCAAGGTAGTTTTTGTACAAGTTCAACCAAAGTCAAAAATCAAAAGAGACTGTTATGATGGAGCAGGAGCACAGGTAGTGATTTCCTCCATCCTTCCAGTAACAAGGAATAATATTGATAGGAATAGGCAGATCCGTCAGGTCAATGCATGGCTCTGAGGTTGTTGTAATCAAAGAAAATTTAGGGTTTTGACCATGGGATGATCTACGCCAT
>WAAE01010455.1:0-38291 GCA_013400495.1 Nicator chloris
TATAAATATCGAAGTCAGAAATACAGTCAGCCCCTGTCTTGCCTTAGATATCACACAGGCTGCGTCTCTTTATTTCGTGTCCTAGTGTGACATTGCAGAAATAGCAGGACTTCGTATTCATTTTCATATCTTTATTCATTCAACAATGGAGAGGGGGAGAGGCAGAAGACTAAACACATAAGACATGAAGATAAACTAAAATTATTTAGAAGCACAATTTGAGAGGATAACCAAACAACATTTTAAAAATAATATCCACAGGCATCACTAGGAAGAAACAGGGGCATGAGGTGGGAGAAAGGTGTGTAAACTTCTAGCAAAGAACAAAAAGCCATACCTTCAACTCATAAATCTATAAGCCTGTTCTAATGACACACGTAGATTTTAATTCAAAGTATCCGAGACATTTATCTGTCAAAATAAACTGGAAATAAAAACTGAATAAATAACCTCCAGAACCTTTCTCCCCCACCCACATCAATAACTAAACCTTATCACAGCAACTTTTTCTTTAGAGGTGCTATCATACACTTGTGATCAGTTGTGCTTGGGAGCACCACTTACCAGAGAGACCCACACGAGACAGTAGCAAGCAGTAGTGTTCAAAATTTAGTCCTTAGATGATGCCTTTTTAGTCTCATCAGCAATCTTCAGCAAGTTGATACAGCCTGAATAGACATAGTATAATGAGCTTTTCCAAATACTCTTTAACCCCAACAGAAGGGCTGTCTTTCCATGTTTATGACCCTGATGCCTCAGAAGGGAACTTAGCCAGGAAAGCCACTTCTGGTGGAAATATCAAAAAAATTGAGAAGAGAAATAAGGATTAGTTGCCACCCTGTGGACTGGGAGCCCATCTGCATTGATAAAACTTTTTGTATTATACTCTGGATAGAAACTGAAGATAAGTAATGGGCCCTTTAAAACAGGGTCTTCAAAAAAGAGAATGTTATTACAAGATACTAAAAGATATTAAAGTAAGAAGAAAGTTATTAAAAGATATTAAAAGTAAGAAGAGTCTGGGTATTAAAGCAAGCACAACACAAGACTTAGGTTTTGTAAATTTAAGTCATTATACTGCAGCGAGTGACCAAACTTAATGACTACAAAAAATTAGTGACAGAATTCAAACAACTGCCCTTCCCAGGAAAACTCCATTAACCCGGTAATTTAACACCACTGTGCTTCAGCACATGGGTAAAAAGGTGACAGTGTCATGACGAGACGTTTTCCAATGTGTGTTTAATTCCAGACTACCCTCTGGTCATCAGATAGACTGAGCAGTATCAGAGACAGGAGCCTGCACTAACTGAACCAATTCAATTTGGGCTGGCCTTTTCTGTGCTTTCCCTTTTTGGAGGTAACAGCCTTCCCACACTACAGTGGCTCCATGCATCAGTTACCATATTCTTGTGGTAAATACAGAATGGCCAGAACAGCTGGCCTTTACAAAAATTAAGCTATTAAATGCTGCTTAATTCTATTTAATTCAGTATACTCATTGCTCCAAATAAGCAAGCGATAGCAGCAATGTTACAATTTCCAATAAGTTGCTAGATTCCCCA
This sequence comes from Nicator chloris, assembly GCA_013400495.1. Lineage (NCBI taxonomy): Eukaryota > Metazoa > Chordata > Aves > Passeriformes > Pycnonotidae > Nicator > Nicator chloris. Next base: position 1,566 of record WAAE01010455.1, read on the forward strand.
GCAGAGCCTAGGAAAAAGGAAAAGCTTGGAAAAAACCTGTGGTTTGGCTTTGGCTAAACTTGTATCTGCACACTTCCTATAAAACCGACGCTGAGTGTTGCCAGTAGAGAGCTTTTATGTTAGCTCTATACTGGCAGAGATAAATACACTAAATACAAGGCTTAGCCACAAAAGCCCATTCCTCAATAGTAAGTTTATTTCTTATAACTCTTTAAATCATTACTAAATGTTTCCTAGAATGCAGTACACGCTCTTGGGATGAGGCATGTCAGGGCAATCCACAACTTGTACTTGTAATTTAGCATCTGCCCAAAAGCATTGCGTTGGTGTACCTAAGTAATCATGTGATGGAAAAAAAATAAGAACATATTGAACAGATTTTATTCTTCTTGTTTTTTCCCCCGAAGTCTGACATTGAAGAATCCCCAGGGCTACTCTAGATTCTATTTCTCTTTCCTACAGAAACCTCCTGTTATGTCCTGGATCCTCCTTCAGCCTGTAAGTCTCCACCTATGCTGCTGCAAATAAAAGATTTTCTCAACACTGGAAAGAATCTCATACTGTTACATTATGTTCCTACTAGGATTTCCATGTATTTTGAGAGTGAAGGTAAAATAACCTATGTTCCTCTTGCTGCTTCCTGCATAACCTTCTGGCATATCAGCCACTCCTCTCAGTTTTGCATTGCCAGGACACTTGCTGAGGGCACACTCTTCCCCATCACTAATGAAGAGGACAGGCCTAATCCCGAGGTATGCTGCTAGCTGCTGGCCTCTGATTAGACTTTCTGGCACTGATCTGCCCCCCTGAGCCTGGCCATTAAGCCTGTTTTTTTCTCCACTGCACTGTCTGCTCATTCCACCTGCACTTCATCAGCTTTTCTATGTAAGAATGTCAAAATCCCTTGGACGCACATGATCTTGTACAGTTAATAAATACAAAAAGTCAGGTTCTTTTTGTGAAATGCATGTACCACTAATTAGGTTGTTGACTTTAAAAAAAAAAAAACCAACAAAACACAGAAACCAAGCAACCAAAAAACCAACCAAAGTTGTCTGTCTGTTCTTCAGAATGCTAACGCTCTGTTGCCATGGTCACAAATTACCATAGTACCATTAGATACATCTGTGTTTTTACATTAAAATTGCTGTTCTTTTCACAGAAAATAGATCCAGCTGAAAGCAAATACTCATCCTTACCAGGAAATACTACTAAAATTCAGAGTACGAAGTAGAGCAACACACAGCAATTGGTTAATTGCAAAGTGGGTGGGGGGAGGTGGAAGGGGCTGTGCGGGGGAAATCACAAACATTGCCATTTTCAGAGCTGCTTCCTGCAGCTAGAGAATGGTTTGAATGTACAACAACTACAACAAAAGTGAGGACAGTTATTTTGTAACACTCTTGTCTCAGAAAGCCTCAATGGATAGTGGCTCAGTTAGAATGCCCAGAAAGCTTAAATAGCCTTTTCAGTCAGGGGTTAACAGCAGTATTATTTCATATTTCTCCATCAGAGCCTCAGCTTGTTTTCCCCCTCACCCCCAAGGAGGACCTTCACTCATATCTAGGAAATATTGCTGTTCAACTGTCATAATTGAACTAACTGTTATGAGACACATCTCTGCTCTCTCATGTTCAGTGATTTTATGTTATGTTTATACCCTCTGGTGGACAAAAAGTAATTCACAACCCTCCTTGTGCAGTTCTGCATTTAGATCAGCACTGTGCTAATGGGGACTTAGACATTTAAATGCTGAGTCAAACCCAAGCATCTCTGATTTGACATTAATTTGAGAAATAATCTAACAGAGGAGCCAGAAATAAGGAGTCCATTAATCCAGTGCTTTCCCAAATAAGGCAGCGGCACAAATACAGAAGGTTTATATTCAATACTAGGTTTGACGATCACAAAAATTCCTCTCCATTTAACAGTCACCAAAATTTTTTGACTTCTTTCTTTTGGTAAGTTACTAAGCACTATTTGTGATAAAAACTTAGTTCCCTGGTATGTAAAACTTCATATGCTTGCCATCCAGACTGACTTTCCTCTCAAACCTGCTACAAACACCATAGCTGAATTTCCCACCTTTGTAAGTCAGTATAGCAATGTATTTCCACTGCTGCCAGAAAGGCTTTAGTGTTTTACATAGTCTCAGACAGTGACATATTACAGAAGACTTGAGCTTTTGCTCCTTTAGCATTCACTTATTTTTGCAGTGTTCCCATAAATGTTACGTCTAACACTGTCTGGTTAAATGCTGACAGAATGCTCTTGTCCAAAGGGTCTGCAGTAAGCACATTTCAGCCAGAATCCACTGCAAGGAAAGGGAAATATGTCAAACTATGCTATTTGCAATAGATGCTCACATTCCACCTGGGAATCCAGCCTTAGGCTTTGTTGTACAAGTCACATGTATTAATCTAGGTCAAAAGTTTAAATAATGAAAAAAAGGCTAAATTACAGCTCTAATACAGTGTATTTCAAGTCTCCCCAGTCAGCAAAATGGAAGCCAGCCCTTTCTTAATAAGAGTAAACACAAAAAACATTACCAATTCACAGAAGAACAGGAGCTCAGAAAGAGAGCAAGACAGTAACACATAGCTTGCAAGGGGCTTTAGGCAAAGGTTTTAGGCGTATAAATAGCAATGACCTAAATTTACCTGCAAAGTTGCAGAAAAAACCCCCACCAATTTGCCACTGTTTCTTTTCACTTCATATTATTTTAATTCCTGTTATCATCAGAAATAGAGCACTGAAAATTCTGACACTGAATTTTGGGATTCTACAGATAACAGTGTATATGAACATAGCTAAGTCCAGCATTTGGTTAACCCAAAAATGCAGGCTTTGGCAGGGGGCAGAGGGTAGAAGTTCCTGGGCAAACATAGCCTCTGAAGCTTCCTGCTAGTGCTTCTCCAGCATAACACATCTACAAAGTGATGAGAGATACTTGATATTCATCTCCTCCCTGCAGATCAGTTGCCTGCTGAGGTAAAAGTCACACTTTTTTGTTCTGAAGGGATGAAAGTTCAAAGAATCTCAGTGTATGTAGCTGAAGCCCAGTTTAGAAGGTGGGGCAGGGGGAAGGGAGGGAGGGAGACAGACAGAGACTGACTCCAAGAGAGAAATCAGACTCAAAAAAGAAATCAAGCTCTCATCTGTAGAATGCACAGTCTAAGTGTTGCTTGAGGCTCCAAAAGTCAGCAGTATTTACTGGACAACTCTGTACTATACACAGCTCATTTTCTACTCTAATTCTATATATCTCACTAGACAGGTTCTTAGCTGCTATGCAGTTACTGTCTCAATTTACTGTAAAAACCAACTGTTTTCACAACTTACTCTGCATACCTCTTAAGATCTTTTTGAGGCCTCTAGGCTTTTTAACGATACCTATAAAGATCATAAGAATGAGTCATGTTTGTAGTGTCTTACAACAGAGCCAAATTCCAGATGAAAAATGACCAGGAAAGGTTTCTCCTCAGTAACACTAAGGCACATTCCCACGCTGCATATGCATTTCTGCACATATTACCAGCTCTTAAACATTAAACTCAGGAGATTCCAGACCAGAAATAGCACACAGGAACTGGCAGTGGGCGGCCCTGACTGAGTTACGAGGTTGAACCAGATGACCTGCAGAGGCCCCTTCCAACTCTGACACCTCTATGGTTCTACAAGCTCATGTAACTTCAGAATACTTTCCTGGTTTTTCACATATCTGACTTTGCAAGACAACTCACAAAGCAGCACCACAGGATGCTTCAGCCAGACAGCACATTACAAATTCCCAGTGGCTAAAATAAGGAAAGCTATAGTACAGACCAGTTACATAGAGATGTCATTCAGCATCTCCCCAGCAAGCAGTAATGTGACAATACAGTGTTTCCATTAGAATACAACTTTTTCCCCTAGATTTCTCTCTTAGGGAACAATCCACACTTTCCAGCACTATATGCAAGTTTGGAAGACAGAAAGGAAAAATTAGCTCAATTCAACAGCTGCTCTCAAGCATACAATGACACTTCACAGTTAGCTTGTGAGCCTCTTTAATACAATGCTATCTGTAGATTAGAGAACCAGCAGAGTTCTCCCAAAGATATCTTACTTTTCTCCTAAGGCACTAAATTTCCTGCTGATTAAGATGGCACAAAATAAATAACCATTTCCGGAAAGTTGTGGTTCTCTAGAAATTTTGCTTTCCAAAGAAGTACATTGTCAGGGAGTCATACTTCCAAGAGGGATGTATAAAATAAAGCCCAGCACTGCAAAAGCACAATGAATGGAAATCAATTCACTAAAATGAGAGAAGGTGAAACTTCCCCAGAACAAGCTTTGCAATTTTAAGAACACCAGCAGCCCTCTCTATATATATGCTCTACCTACCAAGGAAATTATTCTAGTCTAGAAGAAATCAGTCCCAGAAATGTAAAGCTGGAGAATCACAAACCCAATTTTTTCAAAAAGTAAGTAATAAAGATGTTTAGGTAAAGCATAAAGGTTTAAAACCTGACACTTGTCTCCCCTATATTTTCATTTCTTACACACCACAGAGGATTACTGCCAAACAAGAAAACATTTTTCCCTTCTATGCAACAAATCATTAAGTTTCTCAGACAGGAAACTTTTCACTATTTTTTTTTTCCCAACAGCAGAACACTGACTCATACTACTACAAAGCATGAAAGTAAAATATTTCTTTTCAAAAGGCAGTCATGGCTTCAACTTTGTATCCCATGGTACAGGTATTTTAGGACAACTTTTAGGCACACGACGTTGGACACACACATGCCACCCTCTTCAGCCCCCACCTTCAAGTATCATTTTCTCTTACTGCACTTTGCTCTGTGGCCAGGCAAAGGAAGGAAAAGGATCTAAACATTTACCGAACACAACAGGTTCTACTGCTAGGTGAAGATTTAACCATTCGCTTAATTGCACAATGAAGTCCACAGATGATATTGAAGAGAAACTACATTCCAGCATTTCCTGCTGAAAACACCGAACAGCAGTTGACAAAAGCATTTTATCAAAACAGCACATTCAGTGTTCTCATTAACAAGAGAATTTCTATGCAAGACAGTGCCATCCAATGCAGAACTATATCTAGAAACTCACTAAGAAGTCCCGTGGGTGGTGGTAGATCTGCAGTGGCTTTGATCAAGCAAAGCACAATCTAGCAGTCACATTTGTACTAGAAGAAGACGACAGTATCCATGCCAAGACATTGATCTTGCTCTGGGTAAGTTCTGCTGCTTGACATCATCAACTTCATATCACACACTAGATAGTCCCTGAATCTACTATAGACTCACTCTTGCAACCAAAAGCCAATTCCCCAGTATAAACAAAAGTCAGAGTAAAACTGACTCATATTTACCCACAAGCTAATGACATCAAGCATCAATGCTAAGTAAAAGCTACTTAGCACAGGACCTAGCTCAGGAAGACAAAGATAAATCGAAATACCAGAACTGAATCTTCAGAAATTCCTCCTGTGCTTCAAAGCAGAAAAGCCACTACAAATAAATGCATTCTAGAGAAGACTCTGGAAAGTCACTCTGTGGAAACCTAGTAATCAGAGACTATCACAGTACATGCACAAGGAAAGGGCAAGAAGATCAGCACAAGGTGAGACTTGGCTTCCAAATCAAGAATCACCTCACAATGATTTACATGAATAATTTGCTATGCAAAATTTTAATTAGGAAACAAAATCAAGAAACATGGTCAAAGACATACTTGGTATATAGAGAACGATGGTCCTCTCTTGCTGAGTACAGTGAAGTCTAGCCCAGCAATTCCTCACACCTGGATCTTCCACATAACCATGAAAGATTTTTATCTGTTGTCCAAAGAGAGGAATTTCCTTTAGAAGCAGAAAGTATTCCTGCTTCAGGACATGCATTTGCATGTGCTAGTAAGACATGAATATGAATTTTGCTAATCAACTAATAAAGAACAAAACAATTGGGGTTTTTTTGTGAAACTCAGAACCAAATCAAGGATTTTGTACTGGCTTCTGGATAAGGCCTCGTGGATAATTTAGGACAAATATTTCTGACAAGATGCAAGTTTCTAACATGGACTGTAAATATTTAAATTTTTAAAAGCTACAAAAAATAGTAAATCCAACTTAATTGGCTTCCTGAAATAACTGGTCAATTCAACAGCAAACAATTTGCCACCACGACAATGGGAAGCAAGAAAAAAATTCAGTCTTAACCTTGAACTTTAAAAATTTTTGAAAGGCTATTCTCTAGGACAGAAATACCTGTGGAGCATTAGTTGCAGAAGTGCTTCTATACCTTGTCAACAACAAAATACTGGGCTCTGCAAAGAATTAATTGTAATTTCAGAAATGTGAGAGCAAAAGTACAGGACACAAACACCCATAATTATGGGACACAAACATCAACCTGCATGTAGGAGCCAGGTTCCTTTGATAACTAATTTCAGTGGAAATTAACACCATCAAGTATTCATTCAGACACCCGTTGTCTGTAATGGTGCACCTTCATTATAGATCTTGATAACAAGAACCATATTCATAAATCTCATAAATTTTCATTGACTCAGCTGGCACGTGTACAGGGGATCTCCCCTAAACAATGTTCAAGAGATTAGCATGGCTTGGCATGATGCAGATTTTCTCTGCAGCACTGCAATTTCACTCCCACAATACATATTCTATATTCCTTGTAGTTTTCTGTCCCAAGTGTTAAGTATTGCTCGAGTCTCAGGACACTGAGAAACACAGCACCTGTCAGACAGACAATCTGCGCAAGGGCTGCAGCAGGATAAAGCGAGAGGACTGATTAATCACAGTATTGTGCCCTAGTCCCTGCTTTTTATCCCCCATAAATGAAATCCTGAAGTTAGCGGAACTCAACTGTTGATATATCAACTGTTTCAGTTACCATGTCCTGAGGATTGACTCTCCTAAAGCTGAGAGGTGAGGGCTTCTGAAATTCTCAAGTATACTGTTTTGAGACAGATTTTCCCCAGTCATCTGCTAGAATAGAAGAATTTGTCTGAAGTAACAAGCAACATGATGACATGAGTTCCACCACTAAACAGCAAAGCGAGTATGTGTGCCATGGAACTGCATGGGACTCACCTCATTCTGATGCTCTCGTGAGTCAAAGTGAGCATCAGAACCTGAAATAAAATTCAAGCAGCTTCAAAAAGAGCCAAAACCTTAGAGATGCCAAACTTTCCTTTAAGAAGCTCTTACCTACTCCATCATATAATGTGCATGTAATAGCACATTTCCTTTATTAGTTTTTACAATTATCTCCCTTCACCTTCCAGAAAAAATAAAATAAAAACCAATCTCTTCATCATCCAGTATGAGTAATGGGAATCTAGCATATACCTCCCATGAGCCAGTCCTTTATGTTCAAAAGCACTCAGCATACATCACTTCAGTCACTTTCTCAAAGGCTATGGACATATCAGGTATGGTCCATTCTTAAGGAATACGACTTATGGTGGGCACTTCTTAACACACAGCTGCAGGAGAATACCCAGAGCAAGATAAGACATTTTGGAGAGCCACCCAGCCTGTGGAATTCCAGTGTCTAGTATTTTTCCAGCTTCTGTGCAATGGATGTCTCTAACCCTAGTCAGTTTTTCCAGCAAAGATTCTCAACTAGAGTTATACAGTGGGAATTCCAAAGCAACTGGCTATGTACAGACATATCAGCATTCCCTCCAACAGAGGGATGAAAAGGAGAAAATTCCTGAGGATTTGTATCCTCTACTCTGCTTTCTGAATCCCAGTCTCCCCCTTGCCTTGAAATGAGCTCTGTAAAGCAGTATCTGTTATGTACAAGAATCTCAGCTCCCTTCCTTTGGAGAGTTTCCCCATAAAAGCAAAAGGCAAATCCCAGGACAGAGGTGCTGGAGGGGGGCGGTCGCCTTAGGATGACTCGCCAGAAGTGAGAGAGGCAGCAGCTTTCTTCTTAGGGCGGGCTTTTACACTTCTCACTGGCAGCTGAGGAGAAAGAAAAAAAGGCATCTTAGGCTAGTTTATTTTAACATCTAAATGTCTAACAGAAAGATGCAAGAATGCAGAGTGAAAACAGAACAAAACTACAACGTGACCCTATCCATGTCATCTGTTGTCTCAAAAGGCTATTTAACCATTCCTTTTTTTTTCATTAAACAAATCTCTCAACATAGTCATCAAATAGCAACCAGAAGAAGACATTCTAAAACAGCGTATGTACAGTAGTAAAATCAAAGCCAGCTGTCCAAACAAAACGTTAAACACAGATATTTCTAACTGGTAACAGTCACATAACATTTCACTGCTCTAATTTTTCTGCTTCTTAACTTCCATCACCAGTGCAGTTCTCTGAAAGCTGTAGAAATATCTTGAACTAATTTGCACACTTTACTTCTGTGTTTTTCGTTCCAGATATTGGCAAGAAGAGCACATTTATTCATCTATGATGCAGTCAGCCCTGGTGGCAATCTCAGAGATCTCAGTCAAAGACCTCCTACATCTAACCCAACAGTCTGAGCATAAAAACCAAAATGCCTGCAAAGGGCTTTAATCAGTATTTCTGTATTTACAATAAACAGCATAGAAGAGTTCTTTCTGTCTTTTCACAATTTCACTTTGAAAAGTCCTCACTAGGAAGCTTCGACTCAAGTTTTAAGCCTCTTGTTTCCCTGCTCCTGTCTACTACAGTAGACAAGAAAGAAGAGGGGTCAACTCAGAAATAAGACATAGAAAGATCCAAGTTAAATTAAAATGCATCTTTGCACACAGATGTCCATCCTTGGAGAAAATCAAAAGCCACTTGGACCTAATCCCGGGAACTGCCTCGACAAGAGTGGGGGATTTGAACCAGATGAATTCAGAGATCCCCTCCAACCTCAACTATTCTGTGATTCTATTACAAGGAGCACTTAAGCACATGCAAAGGTTTCCTGTACACTGTAAAATCAGGTTAACAGTACAACTTAAAATCATGCTCTAAGCAATTACTTTCCTTCAAACTATTTAATATTTAGCCTGAATAGCTCGACAGTGTGAGTCAGCTATTTATAATTCTTTATCTTAGATAAAAATAATAACATTAGAAGTCCAAGTTGAATCAAGCAAATAGGACTCCAACTTCATAAAAAGGGAGAAACAATCACGTACAAATCAAACCACAAGAAACACTCAAGTAAGAGTCAAGACCTGGAAAGTAGCACCTCAAAAAGCATTTTCTACAAAACACACCTGGAGACACCTGGAAAAAAGATTGCTAAGCTTAAATGATTCTTGGACACAACTGCATTTACTCTTATGTATGATTTATTTTAATAATAAGAAATCAGGCATCTCATGTCCCATCTGAATGGCTGTAAATACCTTGGATCATCACATGAACATAAGAAGACAACTGAATAATCGCTAGTTACTCAACCTTCAAGGAAAAGCTCCAGGAATGGGGTAGATGGGGAGTGGTGTTATTCCCCATACCTAGTGAGTAAAAAAGTCAAGGGAGGCCTAAGAGGGTACTCAAGTGCTGCATTTAGATGAAGAGGAAGTGGCTGTCCCAGGGATAAATGTCTCTATTATATATTCAGACTGTAGCAGACAGGAGAGAGGATATTATCAACAAAACACATTAGAAATAGCTAATGCTCCACCCTTCAACACAAAACCCAAATGAAAGAAAAGCTGGGTTCTGGCATATGACAGAGGCTTACAGGCATGATAAAAAATGCAAAAGATAGGGACAAGTATAGCAAGTAGACAGCAAGTCCTCTGATGTAGGACTCAACTAGCAAAGACAGTCCAAGAAAATATATATATATACAGCTTCTAAATGCTGAGACTATAAAGCTAGAGCCTTCCAACCAAGCTCACGAATCAATGTCAGTGCTAGAAATTATCTATACACCAACTCACCTCAGCTTTCATCACCTTTTTAGGAGTTTTGAGACTCTGGGTACGTTTAGGAAGTTTGTCTCCTGCATCTTCATCTGATGGGTCTGTTCTAGTATCTGGCGGGGTTCCATTAGACCGATGTGCCATATTGCTCTCCTCTCCTGAGGAGTAACAGGAAGCTAAGGAACAAGAACAAAAATTTAAACAAATTTAAAAACTTTTAACAAACTTTCAAAGAATCTCATGACGCTTAAAATGGCCCATCCTCAAGGAACGCATGACAGAGAGATGTCAGCCATCCTGAATAATGACAATGGGATAAGTATACAGACATATATTAAAGGAGAAGAGAAGACAATGCAACTTCTTCCAGATAATCTACAATCTTGTACTCCTTTCTGAGACCCAAGGCTCAGGGAAGCCCTCCTGGCTCACCATCTGAGGTCTCATACAATGGCCCAGCAGGCGCTCTGTACCTGAGTCTTCAATAGTTTCCAGAAGACTCGTGCCAGAGGGGCGCAGCTGCGGATCGTGGCTTCGCATATGCACAGCATCGTCATCTCGGATCACGGTGAGATCCTGCATGCTGAAACTTCGAAGCTTCTCAGACAAAACTCCCTGGCCCTACGACGACATAAAATTAGGCTGAAAGGCACGTCACCAAGATCACCTCACATGGGATCATTCATTCAGAAGAGGAGCAAAGGTGCCCTATTCCCCACTAGGGTACTCTGAAAAAAACAGAGAAGGGAAAACGTATGCTCCCAAGAACAACAACTAAGAGGTTAAAGCAAAATCCACTCCACTCCCCCTCTACTTTTTATAAGTCAAAGGATGGGATTAACTGCAGGGCAAACTGGAAGGAAGGAAAAGTAGGTTGGTGCCAAACAAGTACTAATATCCCTAACAGACCCACATCACCTAACTGCTGGTACACAAAAATAAACTTCTGGAGAATTCTGGAATGTTACCAAAGGCCTTGCATTACCTTTGCAGCTGCAGTAACTGCTGCATTGGCAGCAAGGTTTAACCCTCTCTTGCCAACTCGCATCATGGTTTCGTAGCTCTTGTCACAAGCCTGTGTAATGTATTCATCAATTTCCTAGGAATGCAACATGGAACATGGCATTTAGCTCCTCCTTACAAACATGATCAAAGTTTTCCCATCATCACCCTCAAAAACACAAAGCTCATCTGGACACTCCTTTTTCAGGCTACTAGCATCAGGTATCATTGATCACATAATTCGAGTTTCTCTGCTAATTACATAAAGCATGTAAATGCAACTTTAAATTACAGCATGCTATTTCCAAATTGTAACAACTGAAACAAAGCAGTTGCTTATACCAACAATGTGAAAAAACAAACTGGCTACAGAGCATGCTGCTGCTATCGTGATCTCAAAAGGCTTAGCTACTGATGGTGACTGTAAGGGCTCATGACAGTAGGTTAGCCAAAAAAGCTTTCTAAGCATTAGGCAAACTATTGGCTACACTGCAATCTTCAGTAAGCTGCAGCATGACATCACTGTCAGACACAGAATCATTCTACATTCACTAAGGTCAGCACAAGCAGGATTCACTGATTTCAGTTTTTATTGTGGCATAACTGAATTAGAAGTCAGTCAGTTTCCAGTTGGGTCAGTATCTTCCAACAACAAACAAGTACCTTCTCCTTATTGGAGAGCGTTGGGTGCACAAACTTCCTGTAGAGGACACTGGAGCCCTTGGTGTAAGGGGAGAGCAGCCAAATCACAAATGCGATTTTCAGTTCGAAATAAAAGGGAAACCTGAGAGAAAGAGAAACGAAAAAAAAAAAAGAAGAAGAGAGAGAAAGATGGAGAACTGGAATCAAGATCAGCACAGAGACAGATGGAGATCACTAGTAGAGAGCAGCACAGGCAAAAAAGAGTGTAGGCAAGGTAAAGGCTCAGAAACAAGAGAATCAATTATTCAGGTCAGAAAAGCAGAACCCTTTTTAGAATCCTAGGACATACCTTCTTCGAGTATCATTTAGTCTTTCATCCATAGCCATGAAAACTCCATAAACAGGGCATCTCTCAGCCCTGCAAACACACCAAATTACAATCTGATAGCTACTCTCTTCATTCTGAAGTTTCTTCAGAGACTATCCAGTGGATGTTAATATTACATTAGTTTCCCTTCTCAATTTCCAAAATTTTCAACCATGTATCTTAATAATGTCACACTCCTGCTAAAGCTGACGGCTGTTTCTGAAACTTCCAACAGGTACTCCTCAGGTAAGACACAAAACCAGAGCCAGTGTAAAAGAAAACAGCGGGCAGGCAGAATGTAAGCCTGTCATCTCTAAGCCCTACCCAATAAAGTCTGGGAAGATACAATAGCAGAGATTCAAACAAGTGAATGCAAATTCTCTACTGACTCAATTAGTAGGAAGAAACTTCAGAAGTCGTTTATGTGAATAAGCTAAAGTTCTTGTACTTTTTCGATCTTTGTCTGCTTTTCAGATCTTATGCAGGTAGAAACAAAGCCGCTGAGCACTTTTGTAGGGCATGTGTAGTTCATGATTCTTTAGAAGATGAAACTCTTGACTACCATTGTTTCAGAGATGTAAGCAAAGTTCACACATTAAAGCAATGAGGCAACTGAAGACAGATCTTCTAAAGGTTCAGTTGAAGCCCTGTAACAATGAATTGTCGGTTTTGGAGGCCTCCATATTGCCAAGCATGACACAGAGCACTGGAAGGAGTAAGAATCTGGTATCTTCTATTCCAGCCTGTCCCACCCTCCTTAGTGGAAGCAAAGTTCATCAAGCAAACCACTCACAGCACAGACATGCATGTGATCTGCTCTTCCACACAAAAGGCTGTTAAAGCAAAAGAGGTCCCTTCCTTCTACCATTTCTTTGAGGTGTCTTTCATTTATGTAGACTATCATTTTTCATGATGTAGACTATCATTTTTCAAATTATACCAGCTCACATTAACAGCTTCTCAAAAGTATTTAATGTTATGAATGGATGAAGATCCTTTTACAGATGCTGTGCATTTACCCTAACTTTGCATGCAAAGGAGTTGAAACAGCTAAGATGGCAGCTACTACCCATAGTATCTAGAAGACTGCTGACTCTTCACAGGGACTGAAAACTCCTAAAGGACACACAGTTTATTCTTATCATCCTAACACTTCTCCTCTCTGCTTAACAAAAGGCAAAAGAACAAAACAAAGACACAGCAATAACAAAAAAAGACTGCAACGTGCCACCAAGGAACTCACCAAGAAAGAACAATGTCTGTGAGTGTTTCTGCAGTGGTGAAAAAGGCAAACACAATCCAGTACATCATCCACTTCACCTGCAAAAGAGCAGTCACTCAGTGGACACACATCAGAACCCATAAAAAAAGCAAAATGTCTTCTCACTTTAAATGACTCATCCCCACACATTAAGACGGATTCAAAAAGAAGGCATATATAATCTGTAATGGAGAGGGACACAAACTAAATGGCACATTTTAGTCGGAGAAAATGTGTAGGATTACTGTGCTCTAAATAGATAAACGCATACAGACACATTGATGAATGCATTCCCTGGAGCAACATTATGGTGCAACAGTGTTAAGGTCCCATCCCAAATGGCCTATCCAAAAAGATTTATCAGTTCACTTTAAGAAGTTATACTCTTCCATATATCATGAATACCATAAAAAAAAATATATATACACATGCACATATGTAAAAGTTTAAGTTTCAGCCGCAGCCCTGTATTTCCCTGATGTAAAGTTTTTCCTTAGGAAAAAAAGAAAAACAACAAACCAAGAAACCCATTATTTTGCTCTAATTCACTAATAAGCATTCTTTGCCTTAATCGTTACTCCCAGAAATCACACAAGCAATTAATTTTTCTTTTTAAATAAAGGCTCACTGAGAGAGGTAAAAAGGCAACATGCCACATCAACCTAATCTTCTTGTTTTAGGTTTAGAGTGTTTGTATGTACTATTATGGCACATCTGGACACCTATCATCTATCTCTCTACTTCCTCACACCTTTATCTGGGGCAGTATTTCTTTTGAAGCACAAAATAATTCCCCCCTAACATACATGGATGCACACTCTACTGTTTTGGTAACTGATTTCTCAGCTACAAGCCAATTAGTCCTCAAGAGAGTCAGCTGAATTATAAGGGAAATTGCTAGTTTTCTATCCTGTTGAGAATTAAAAAGGAGCATAAATAGCAGATAAATGAAGAGGACACCTTAATTAAAAGCAATTTAACATAGTTAGTGTCATCAAGAATGGGAAAAAAGAACTAAACCGAATCAGGGAAATGCCACATATTAAATCCACACATTAATCCATATATTAAAATTACATAAACAATTATGGTCGTACAATAATGACATGTTGACAATCCTTGTTACAGCAAATCATATAAAAGCAGGTATTTCCCCAAACTTGCATGTGTTGGAAAATTTGGTGATTTGTTCTTTAAAGACCTTCCACAAGTTTCTCATAAAAGAAAATTAATCTGCCTCCAGCTGCTCTAACACAGTGAATGGTTTAGAAGATAGTAGTTAGTAACCCAAATTATTCCCACTTTATTGTAAACTGTCTTCCTCAGAACAGAAAATAGCAAAACTTGTATGGCTCTCTCCTGCCTTTTTTTTTTTTCTTGTATCATCAGTTTGGGCAAGACCAGGTGCCGTTCAGCTGATCTAAAGCAACATTTTGAAACAAATTGTTAACTCCTCGGTGCAGCAACATGAATCAGCTTTTGCATGAAGAAATGTGTGAATAATGATAAACCTAAGTTTGCAAAAAGGGATCTAAAAGGGCGAGAGATTTCAGAAAACCTGTACACCAGTAAATCTTACTTTAGCATTAGGCAAAATGAAGGCAATAACAGTAATAAAAGCAATTAGCAAATACCTACACATATGTAACAAAATGAAGATAATTTTTTTTCTGAAAAAAACCCATAAATTCACAAGTGTAGCAGAACTCTTAGGTTTTCATAAGCTTGGACTGGCTATAATGCTTTCCTTACAGGACAAGGGTATATGAAGTTTCTAAATAGTTTCTAACAGGTCTATACAAACACTTAAAGAAACAAAATCATCAAGGATAAAAATTAAGGGACTATTGAGGATTAACAGTTGGTTAAAAAAAAGGAAACAAAGGATAAAAGTAAATGGCCACTTTTCACAATGAGGAAAGTTACCAGTGGAATCCCACAGGAATCAGTGTTGAGATCTGTGCTGCTCATCTTCATGAAACATCTGGAAAAGGTTGTGAACAGTAAGATGACAAACTGTGCAGAAGATACTTTTCTATCCAAGAGATTAGGTAGGAACTGATTAAAGAATTCGAAAAAGGATCCTGATTGATCTCTGGCTGATATTTTGTCTCTAAATGGGATTAAATACAAAGCAATGAACTTACAGTGTCTGCTCTTTCTTAATGAAAACTACTGCATTTACATTTATTAGCAGATGTCACTCAAAAGGGGTCACTGTAGGCAGCCTGAGTATAAGCTTAGTGCTCATTTTTCACTCTGCTAGCAGA
Organism: Nicator chloris; assembly: GCA_013400495.1. Classification (NCBI taxonomy): domain Eukaryota; kingdom Metazoa; phylum Chordata; class Aves; order Passeriformes; family Pycnonotidae; genus Nicator; species Nicator chloris. The sequence continues at coordinate 17,006 of WAAE01010455.1, forward strand.
ATGCTCAAGAGTATGAACTGAGAACAGTAAACATTGTTTTGTTACTGTTTAAATAAACTTCGTGTTCACATCTTTCATACTGGACTCAGGTCTCTTGCCTCTGTCTCCTTCTGTCACCCTTTACCCTATGCTCTAAAGCCAAAGAAAAAAAGAAGTATAGCTCCTAAACAAACTAGAAGGATCCAACTTCTAGTTCTAGAAGTTGCTGCAGATGATCAGAAACTAAAAGAGTGGAAAGCAGATGGGAAGAAGCCCTATTTTTTTTTTCTTATGACAGATTAGAAACACCTTCCAAAATGGAGGGTTAAATGAGGTGGCTTTTTTTTTTTTCCTCAATCCACTAAAAGGAGTCAGGTCTTTGCTGCTCAGCCTGATGATCACCAGCTTCAGGTAATGGCACATCTAGAGTCTCCCCAACTTGCACAAAGAACTTAAATGAATTCAGCAAATGCAAAAGCATAGTTGGAATGTAGACTTGACCAATGCTGAAGACAACATGTAAAAAGAAAGAAATTACTTTTAGGACAATCTGAGCTACTAGAAGCAGTTTGCCACAACTGCTCAAGGATTTATCCTGAATTTTTATCCCAGTGGTAGAGAAGAGTAAATTTGCACGGTACTCTGATGTCACTGACGGACTGTTTGTGGTAGCTTGGTCTGTGCCAACTCAAGCTTCCATACACCACTTTAGCACAGATACACCTGTAAGACCTTTCTCCACCACCAAACCCTAACCAATGTTGGTTTTTAAGCACTATTAGCAAGCAGCAGTACATAAAACAGTTGGATTTGAAAATGGGCAGTACAGCATTCAAGTTTTCTGCTGACTTTTCACATGAAGAACAGTTTGAACAGATATTGCCCCTTCTGCTATGTTTTCCCCCATTTTTCCATTTGTGTTGAGAAGGAAGAAGCACTTCAAACATAAGTGAATTAGACAGATGGCAGTCCAACATCTAACCGCTTATTCTGATACAGTCCTCTCAAGGAGAAATAATTAATATGTAAGTTTTAGCAGTTCAAATACATTTTCTTGAACCATTCCAGTACTTTCACTGAAACTAAAAACAAGATTATATTTTCTGCTGTAGCAATCCAGACTATCTACTTCAGGAAACCCATACCACTGAATCACTAAAAAACCCCCCAAAATTAACGCCATACTTTTTTTCCACATCATAGGTCTTGTCTCAACTGATCCACTTAGAACATCCCTTCTGTAAGAAGGTGACACAACATCACAAAAAAAATCTGGTGTTTTAAATACAGTAATTGTAGCAATGGTATAGACAGAGAGAGGGAAACGGTTCCAGAAGGGAAACAGAATGAAGTTTTGACCAACATAAAACACTAATCGCAAGCTAAGTTGATAGGAAGCCACAAACCAAGCAGGATTATTCCGCCCTTTGGAAGAAAACAGAAGTAGTACTGAAAAAGCAGTAAAGGACACATAGTAAGGAAAAAGTTACAAGAAAGAACTTGTCCTGGACTTGCACATGCTTCCAGACTTGCACTGTTTCCCTGCTTTCCCTTCCTAACTCAGCAACTCCTGAGAAAAAATAGCCCACTTTTACGGTTTGCAACCTCCCATTTCAGTAAGCACCCATCCTTGGCAGCTTTTCCAGAGACGACTGGAGCCGCTGCTCGGGGGCCTGGCTGACCCGAACCCCTGCGGAGCCGGAGTGCCATCGTCCCGGGGACAGGCCGGGGGCTTGCGAGGCGGCCGCGAAGGACGAGGCGGGCGCTGCGCCAGCACGGCGAGCCCGTACTCACATATTCCTTTACGTTTTTCGTCTTCACGGCCTTGTAGGAGGAGTACGCGGGGTAGAGGGTGCCGAAGATTAGCCTACGAGAAGAACAGATCCCTCAGCGCCTGGCGGCGGCCCGCACCGCCCCCGGCAGCAGCGGCGGGCACTTCCCCGGGGATGCCGGTGTGATGCCGGTCTCCGGGCGGGGCTCCCCTTCCCGGGGCGCGGGGGCCCGCGGGGCAGCACCGACGCCACCGCCAGAGCCCCGCTCTGGGCCGCGGCCCCCGAGGGACCACCGGGGAAGGGGCCCCGCGCAGCGGCCCGCACCTCCCCGCGCCCCGGCCGCAAGCACTCACACCACGAGGCGGGAGATTATCCAGGAGACCATGGCGGCACCGGGCGCGGCTCAGGGCTAAGCAGCGGCGGGAGGTGGCTCTTGAAGGGCAGGTTCCTGCAGCAAGCGCAGCCCCGCCCCGTCTGTTCGCATGGGAGGAGCCGACGCGGGCGAGGGAGAGGCCGCAGCGCCCCGAGCATCCCGCCCCGCTGCGGAACCCCGGCCAGTCGCGCTGCCCGACCCCGCTGGGGGTAAGCCCCGCGTTCGCTCGCACCAGGTCGGGAGGTGCGGCGGGAACCCGGGAACGGAGCCGCAGCAGCGAGGCAGACAAGTGCCGTTGCTGGAAGGATGGCAGAGAAGCAACATGCGCAAAGCGAGGAAAATTACAGGACAGCGTTGAATTGAGATCACGGGCACTTGGGATGCCAGAGTAATGGAGACCACAGGAGAAGCCATCTTCCTTCCAATTGCCTCCTCCAGGGAAATCGAGACAACAGCTATTACATGCTGCAAACAGGGTAGTTAAGTGTAAAAGCGTTTCAGAGATCCACGGCTCCGAGTTTCACCCAAAACCGGATGCAAAACAAAACTCAACTAGCTGATACTGCCGTTTGCGTTATCAAACCAGAAGAATAAAGGCTGTTACTTGTAGTTTCCAGGTAATTTCAGTGCTGCCAGATACTCCTCCTCGAAAGCTGAAAGGTCAAGGATTACTTTTCTTAACTCCACAAACAAGGCTCAACAGTGTATCTGTGTGTGTGGGAATATCCTTGGTGCAGGGTGGGAAATGTGTATGCTTAAGCATACTGGAGAACAGAAAACTGTTGTAACAGCTCACCAAGGAATACTGTTAAAAGAATCTTCCTCCTCAGTCAATGCCAGAGTTCATTACTGGGACCCTGGGAGCCTGTATGTGTATTACAGTCAAGGATTGATTAGGCTCTAAATCTCTGAATCACACTGAGATAACCATTACATAAGCTGTTTTTTAATGGGAAAAAAAAAAAACCCAAAACAAACAAAACCCGCTAAAAATCTACTATAGTTCTTCAGCTAACAAAAAGAAAACAAAACAAAAACAAAACCAAACCAAACAAACAAAAAACCCCCCAAAACCCACAAGCCCCAAATACAAAACAAACAAACAACCCTAAAAAAAAAAACCAACCAAAACCCGCAACAAAGAAACAAAACAAATTTAAAAAACAAACCACGAAGGAAAGCACTATGGCAAAGTCTCATTGGTTGCCAATAGTTGCTAAAGAGCCTTTATGGAAAGGAATGAGACCAAGGAAAGAGTCAGAATAAAAACAAAGAGCTGTTCGGGAAGAATTTCCTCATGAATGCATGAAATTCAGTATAATGAGCAGTGATGACAAATACAAATCATTGACAACTTCCCATTGCATGCAAGAGATGAAAACACTAATGTCTCTACAGGCAGTGACAAAGAACATTTTGTCACAGTCTGCTTTTGGATATGAACGGCCACAAAATGATTGCATGAGACTGCACAATTTACACCATGGATGGCATAACTGACCTACTAAGAGGATAAAACGAATCTGCTTTCACACACCCAGATAACATCAACATGCAAAACCTTCAACAAAATAACTGCATTTTTAACTGCATCAGTTTCCTGTGGCTGACCACCACAGCAACAGGTCTGTTACTTGAGTAATTTGTGCTCGGGTGAGTTGCAGATGCAACCAGAAGAGGGAAAATGCAGAGATCATGTGCGTAACACATATGACAGTGTGAGAATGCTAAGTAACTGCAGCATGGGTAAGTGACACTTAAATAAAATGTGCCTTAGTGTTTTAAGCTATTCAATGTGCCAAGGGGCAGTATGAAAATCTACAGTGCATTTGACACAAATGGTGGTAAGAACAACGGAATCTCAACAGCAGTAGAGAAGGGGGTGGTGTAAATCTAAGTGGCAGTGCACTGTTAACAAACACGTTGAGCTTTAGAACAACTTCAGAAAAGTTGTATTTTAAGTTAGCAATTCACATTGAGCAATAAGTTCAATTTTTTCCATATCATGAATAAAAATGAAAGATTAATTGATTAATTTACCTTTCCACAAGGAGAAACAACTAGTAATTTACGGGCTACTTTTGGAAAAAAAGCTGCAGGTTAAGTGAAAATAAAAATACTTATTAGTATTCTTTTTATTATTAGTAATACTGTATAATGCTGAGTAATTAAGACCTTAAGATCTACCCAGGAAAGCCATTCATCAGTTGTTTTCAAATTAAGGCTGTATGGGTTTTTTTTGCAGATATGCTACTGCTGAAACAACTCATGATAAACTTGTGTCCTGCAAATGGCCCAAATAGGTCACTGAGTATCTATCCATCTGCTATGGCTAAACAATAAAGCATGGAAATCAAATGAGTAGAGCAGCTTAAGCAAAGCTACATTAAGAAAAATGCCAGGTCAGATCCAGAGATCCTGATGAAGCTGAGGTTCAGGCAGAAGCTGCTATGACGAAGAGGAACAGCAATTCACCAGGGCTCAAGAATATAAATTCCCTCTGGGGAGAAATCTATTAGACTAAATATGGGTCATAGGAATAAAGATGAAGTGGAAGAGCACAATGGGAACCCTCTATGAAGCACAAAGGTGCAGACTGTAGTGGAAGAGTATCAAAAGATGAAAGAAGTAAGGAAAACAGAAAAAGTGCAAGCTGACAGCCAAAAATGTCATTTTGAGAGCTAGGGCCCTAGAACTGGAAATTGTTCTGAGAACATTTCTTTATCGGTGTTGCTTTGTGATTGAAAGCTGTTCTCTTAGAAGACACCTTCCTAGAGGAAACAGCTGTATTTTGTTGTATCCAGCTCTTGAAACTTGTATTACCATTTTCCTATTAGACTACATAAAGGCAGAGAGAAATAAAAAGCTCCTGCAAAGCAGGGGAATGAGGGAGATAAGAGCGAAAAGTAAGATGATTTCTGCCTGGTTATTTTTCAAATGCCTGGTGGGAATGGCAGCTCTTTTTCAAAGGTTGAGAATAGGAATCTTAAAGACACTGCCAGTTGAGAGGAAAGAAGCTGTGGGCTGATTTCACATTCTGAGATGCACTGGAAGAGAGTGACCACATGCAGGCATTGGCATGCATACCAGCTATCAGGGTAAGTTTGAGGAAACACTGAAGTTGACAATCAGAAGATGAAATTCCTTACCAGTAACCAGAACTGGGAAGATGCATTGTCAACAGGCCCTTCTATGCTACGCTTCACTCACGTGCTGTGTAGTTTCACAATCATTTTCCACTGAATCAATGCTTACAAGGTATACTTGATGCATGAATAAATCACTAGTGTGTCATACACCTCAACCAATATCTCTTAACTGTAGAAGCTCAGAGCTATCAAAGGGTATCAGGACTGAGGAAGAAGGAAATTATACATGCAGGGGAGCAATAGTTTTAAATAATATCTATGCCTTGTAACTTCTTTCATCTTATTTGGATTGTAGGTAAATTCAAGTTACTGCGTAGCATCTAACTTTGCTGCTCCAATTCTGATTCCACATCCTCAGGTTTTACAAAATGCCGTCCAAGAATCTTTCAGAGAAACGACACATGGAAAGTAACTTTCAATGTATTAGGTACTTATTTTTTTCCTATATTTATGTTGCTTGGTACAGCTGCCTCAGAGTAAAGATTTAGCTTTTGTAAAATTAAACCTTGCATGCTGTTATATTTTTAATCAGTATCAAGAAAACAAAGTTTTTTGGTTGAAAAGAAGTGAAATCTTCAGACTGGGGACATTGTGGGGACATTACACCCTTGCATGTCTGAGCACACAACAACCTTCAGCATTGTGAATGCAATCTGAATTCACTTGGGCAGGCCAACAGCCATATATTCCTGAATTCTTGCTTCATCTTGTCTGTAGTTACATTGTTTAGAAGACAGCCAGAGTTTAAAGCCCATCTTCAGAAATGGTGCTGCCCACTGTCTCATGCACCTCCATTTAGTAATGGCAAGAAAGCACTAGGTATGATAACTGCAGCAAACCATATTAAGACACGTAACTCAAGTTTTTATTCTCCTTCTGCTAAAATCCCTCTGATTTATGATGTCTGCTTTCATTTGCTTAGATTTTACATAACATACCAGCTGCCCCTTAAAATCCTGAACTAGAAAATACTGTGATAAAAACTACTGATTATATATCTTAAGTCAATTTTATAATCACTGGCTGGCTCCTTGTGGTATAAGCTCTGTATGATATATGTCAAAACAACTTGATGATCTTTAAGGTGTCTTCCAACATAGGCCATTTTATGATTCTATGGTATTTCTTAATTTTAATAATCCCTCTGATTTTGGCTGAATATTGCTTCAGGTTGATTGTACTCCATGATTAATAAAAAAGGAAATTAAAGAGACAGAGGCAGTACTTGATAAACTAAACAAAGGTTTAGAATGAGATGCAAAACTCTTATTGTAGATCACTGCAATCAAAATTACTCATGCTACTGTATTAAACATAGGCAATTCTCTGCCTTTTTCTTCTTTATCCAATTCTAATGGATATCCAATTCACACACAAATGAGGGAAACATCTCAGCTGTAATTAATCTGTATGCACAGAGTACAACAGAAGTGCACAAGAAATTGTACACAACAGAATACAGTGAAGCTGAATGATTCATGGGTCTGGGATAACCCTTTTTACCTCTAGCAGACTGAATTAGCCCATATTCACAGGATAGCTGCAAGGGTGTGAGGCAGCAAAAGCCTGCGATGGGACTTAGCACCTAATAACCAAACTGAGAAGCTGCTAGAATGCCACATGTCAGTGAACAGAACTGCTGCTGCCATCACAACCTCCAAGGCCAGAAACCACAGAACTTGTACCACCCCATCCATATCTCCAGTGGAGAGGGCATCTCTGGACCCCAACCTGTTAGGAAGATAGAGATGTGAAGCACAAGAGACTTTTTTTATGGTAAGACAGATCCTCTACTCAAACTACCTCAAAGAATCAAGAACTGGCAGGCAGCTTGGTGTGCTCCCAGCACACACTTGGGATGCCAGGCTAAACCACATGAGCCTTCTGGTCAAATACAGCAGGTCAAAATTAGCAGACAGCCTACACTACCAGGGACAGAGGCTGAGACAACCTCAAGGCAGGAAGATCAGTGTACAGGTATGAAGGAAACTGCCCAGGCTGTTACAGTAAATGACTTTTATTTTTTAAAAAATGAAATAACCGTGAACATATTAACAGGCCTGCAAGTGGCACTACAGTACAGCTGGAGATAAGGTCAATACATTTCCCCATGTACCCGGACAATGAAATCCATTGCATTAATGCTGACATTAGTAATTCTGAATACCATTCTATCAAGCAGGAACATTTTACTTAAAATAGTTCTGGACAAAGTTGACACCAAAAGTTAACTTTTCCTTCACTTTGGAAAGGATAGATGTTTTATAGATGTTTTCAGGTAGCACTGCTATTGGGTGAATATTGCCCGCAGTCACCAGTGCAGGGAGAGATGTAAAACATCTCCATGTGAGAACAGAGTTTATACTCCTTTTTACTTCTCAATCTGAGGAAGCAGGTTGGCATAGAGAGAGGAGGGAAGATAGGTGAGGTAATATGGGCAAGGGAGGTGGGATGTCAATTTCTATTCAATTCTCCTTTGGCTGTTTTTGTGCTATTTTGGACTGCTTTCTAAAAATCACTTCTTGATTTTATTGAAAGGAAGACTAAACATAATACACCTTTCCTTGAAAATCCAGGAACAATTGTGGTACTTCAAAAATACTAAAAATATCTACTTTCATGAAATATTAACTGTTTCACTACAAAGCTATTTTTTCACTAAATACACAATTCTCTTCTTTCTGGAGTCTCCCAGGGGAAAAAAAAAAGTGGGTTCTCCCTTTAGTTCTGCAACTCTACAGTGTATAGAGAAACGGCTAGAAGAAGGGGAGTGAAGAGAATAGCTTTATCCTTTTCCTTGGCCTGTATCTCACATGGGAAGTCTGTCTGAATTTCTGCAGTTGGGCTACTGTTGGTCACATTCTTTCAGCAGTTATCAACCAAGTCTGCAGCAGGACAACCCACCTCCAGCACATTCTGTCTAACTTTGTGGAGACTAACTAGGCATGAGGGAAAAAAACATCCACACTCTTTATACCATTTCTAATCGTAATATGCAGGAACACCAAGTGGTTTCCATGTTCTATCAATTTGCAAAAGGCCACAGGAAAGGGATATGGCACCTTTCAGAATCTGGAATTCTGCATTAACAGTGCGACCTTCCATTAGACCTTCAGTGTTGAGGCAGCGTAGAAAACAGTGGCTGAAGAGTGTGTGTAATACTGACCACACCAGCTCCCAGTGAGAAGCCTCTGCTCCTGCAGAGGCAGTCATGTGCAGTCCCTGTATATACCGTGAGCAAAAGGCCTACTTGACAGGGCATTTGGAACTGGCAATTCCTACGATCTAGCTAGTTTGGATTCATGAGCTTTCAGTGTGCCAACAGCATCTTTCACTGCATGGTAGATAATGTTCTTCACCTGCAACAGGAAAAAGAAAAAAATCAACTTCTACAGACTAACAAGGGGAATCTTACATAGCTATGCCATCAACTTTGACAGCTGAATTTGTAATAGCTGGCAAATATACACAAAATATATACTCTTTTTGCTTCAGGATACCAACAGTGCAAATTTTAACTGTCACAGATGCCAAATATTTTAGACACCTGCATTGATTCACTTTCTGGTCACCCAGCAATATATATTTACTCGTGTCATTTTAAGATAATTCCTTCTCTTGTGAGAGTTAGGAGGAAGTGCACTACAAAGTTATATATATGAGTTTATTTTGGAAAAGTACTTTCCAAAATGATCCAAGTCACTTAGAGATTCACATAAATCAAATCTAAAAGATGTAAGAAAATCATATGGTTTAATCATAAGAAAATTAAGATGATGCAACAAATCATCTTGTTGTCTTTGCATGGAGGCTAGAAATTCTTCAAATTTGTGAATTTTGCAGAAAGACAAGCACAAGATGAGAAATCCCCTAGTACTCACTGCTCTCTTTTTCACAGTTACCTATTTGAGAATCAAAGTTCTGTCTTGTTTCTGATTTTTTCTGATCTAAGTTTATTTGAATTCTGTTTCCAGGTGTTAAATGGAATAGTTTCACCCTCTAAGTGGGTGGCTCAATTGCACTTGCTCAACTAACTGCCAAGCACCATAATATTTTCCTGATGTACATGTGACCTCATTTTTTGGTATCATTTATGTGGCTGTTATTGTCTCTATGCATTTTAATAAATAAAAATATAGACAGGGGTTTATATAAAAATATACATTAAAAATGACAAATTAAAAAAAAGTCTGAGAAAAATACAACCATTATTCCTTTTCATGGGAGTACTGAGTTGCACTTTGTGGCGTTTTGTTTCTGGGTTGTTGTTTTTTTTTTTTTTTAATAATAAGCATTATTCATTTGCAACCTCTTAATTTACAGATACACTTCCGCATTTGTATCATCACAGCTGAAGAGGTACAGTGCTAGACACCAGAATAAGAGTTGATCCTACTGCTGCTTTCCTTTATAATCCCATGAAAATCCACATAGAAATTCACAGCAAACTTTCACTGAATTGGTATGACAGAACTAACATGGTAGATTCTGACATCCTTGGGTGACATCCTGGAGAGTGACTGTATGCTGTGTACTTAGTTTGATGAGGACAGCCATTCTGCAGATCTCCACTCCCCTTCCTTTCACATACATGTGATTAGTGATACACAAAAAATGCTAACAACAAAATTTGCAAACTGAGCAGATACTAATGCTTCAGAAGTGTTAGACAAAAAACCAACAAGATCTCCTATGGTGTTCTCTCTGTAGAACTTACTGCCTTATATCCAGAGTACTTGTGTACCTATTATGTTCTGTGCGTAATTATCAGGTGAAGCAGTCACACCTCCTCAAACCAAAACACATTCAATTTTAGGACTACCATACGTTGGATAAGACCTTTAAGATCATCGAATCCAACCATACACTGCCAAGTCCACCACTGAACCACATCCCGGACTTAAATAAGACAGCCTTCGCTTTCAGAGTTTTCCTTTAGGCAATAAAGAAACAAACCTAAGTGTACTTGGTCAAATAAACGTCTCTCTTCGAAACAAACCACCCCTCTTTTCTTTTTAAGAGTGTTTTTTTCTTCTGGTCTGCTCTACTGTCATTAGGATTCAGCCATTCAAAAGCTTACTAATACCAATGTGTGCATTAGTCTAAGAGGGGGAAGTTCTCTGGAAATGCAGAATTATATTACTAAGTTCTGTTTACGTAATACTGTAGACAGAACTACTTAAAAATTAAGTAACATACCTATCCAATGAGAACATCAAGATTTGTAGGAAGTTGTCACTCTTTTCTTAGGTATACCTTTCTAGTACTGAACTAAGCTGGCAAAACACAGGATGTATTTAGTGTTTACTGAGATAAAATGGTTACCTGCAGTTTATCCTCATGGTTTGTATGAGTATTAGACAGATGCCTGAACTCCTGGGTCAGACGGAAGCAGTGCTTCACATGTTCGGGAGATACAAAATCTTCTGCCACTTTAATGCAGCTGTACAAATTATGGACCTAAAAACCCATATCAAATGACTGATATATCAAGACAATGAACCATATAAAACAAAACAAACAAAATCCAAAAGAAGCAACAAAAACAACAAAAAACACCAAAACCCAACACCCCAAAAACCTGAATACCACCCCCATATAGTTAGGCTGTGCCACATTAACTCATCAAAAACAGAAACTGACAGAGTTGCATCTAAGAGTAAAACCAGAACAAAATACAAGACATCTAACAGGTTTCCTGTTTTCCCATGTACATTAGCATTTCCTAAAGCAAGTTCTCTTAACCTTTGAATTTGGTTTCCTTGGCTGAAGTTTCACTACACAGAAATGTTTTCCCTCCATTCACCCTAGCTTTTCCCCCCTGTAATTTCATCACAGTTATGTACACATCATTCAGATATTTACATAACTTTTAGTAATGTAAGAAATGCATATGTAGAAAAAGAAACCTTAAGTGTGCAATATTAATTGCCAGTTATTTTAAAGCTGCAGCTCTGTTGTGCCTCAAATTCAATTTCATTTGTCAATATGGCCTAGAGTTGGTATAGTTACCTGATGGGGAGCACCTGCAGGAATGAACACGGCATCACCAAGGAACTGCACTATTGCCCAGCCTTGCACACCATACTCATCATACAGTCTCTTACGTAAGGTCTGGTCCAAGTACCAACTTTGGTCATGAATGGGGTCATGATCTGGAGGATTTTCTTGGCCTTGTTCTTCTCCAACCTAGGGCCAAGATATGGGGTGGAGGGAAACCATGACACAGCACCTTGATACTGCTGGCTCACAAAATTAGGCTGTACCAAAAACCATAACAAACTATTTCAAGGTAGAACATTATTTTCATTAAGGTCATTTAGGTCTTAAATAGCAAGATGCATTAGTATGAAGATTCCAGACCAGGCTGAAAACTTGCGAACATCGTTACTCTCAATGCCCTCAAAGGCAGAAGTGGAATACCTAAGCACTTGATGTTGACAGCACTTTGTATCATTCAGCTGCTCTAAGCAAGCTAGTCAAGGAACCCTGTAAGCTCAAGCTTTCCTTGTAACCAGCATACCTTCCGGAGAAGTTCCCGTATCTTTTCAGCATCCTTGGCAGCATAGATATGCCACAATGCTCCAGGTTTCTCTCTTCCTTCATGGATTCGCTGCTTTGTTACGTCATCAGCATCTCCCTCATCAATTGTTTTCAGAACCTCTGAAAGGGGAATCCATGTAAAAGCAATATGCTTACAAAGCTGCTCATTTTTGACATAGACAAGAGGAAAGAGCATTTTGAGCTACTAAATTCAGTCACACTGCAACTGCTGTATCATACAGTGTCCTTTCTAAGCCCATCAAACTTCATATTAACAGAATTCAGGGAATGTGTCCATTGACAGCTAATCACAAAGTTGAGTCATGAATTTAAACTGAGCTATAGTTATTCAAATACAAGAAGAAGGAGTAAGTTATTACCCTTTCTCCTCCTTTCTTTGGCAATGTACCTAATTTCTAGCAAAACTCTGCTGCTCCCGCAGCTGGAAACTAATGAAGCATTACTGCACTTTTAATTATGTGCTGCAAATGCAGCCAACTGCCTTGTATACTTGAATTATAGATCACAGACATGACAAGCTTAAGCAATAAAAGATACAGTCTTCTTACACACACAATTGATTTTTAGTGTACAGAAAACAGCTTTCCTTAAGCATTACCATCATCATGGGTCCCTTCCCCAATGGGAATCCCAACATACACCATGACATTAACAGCATCGGACACATCCAAGTGCAGGTTTGTGGTACCAACGCGTCTGTCTTCTGCAGTAATTAAGCCTATAACAGAGTGCAAAATAATATCCTGTGACTAATCTCTTATAAAAATAACCTAACTGAAAAATCTGTCTGGAAAGCTAACTTTGTACAGCAATGAGAGCAGAAACCAAAGTCAAACAGCAACTGAAATAAGTATATTCATGTCATGTGTAGCATAAGTAAAAAGTTTAATTTTAGTATTTTAATTTTACAGGAAACATAAGTAGCAAACCTAGTTTACCCAAGACATGGGAAAATAAGCATTTTAACACCAAAGCCAGAACTTGTATTTTATAATTTTGTCTCTGAGAGTCATTTTATACAGTTTGTATTAGAGAACTTAGCTATCATAAGCACAAAGCAAGTCTTCCTTTGCTTCGAGGCATGAGAGAACTGCTTCAAGTGGCATTAGCATCCTTGTGTGCAGCAAGCCAATGGACTGGTAGAAGTATAAGTCTCCAGCTGCTTTTTTATTTTCTCATACTAAGCTGTAAAATCCATGACGAGTTGAATTCACAGCAGCTGGTGATCAACTCATCATTAACGATTCAGATGACAATTCAGTAAGAAAAAACACTGCTATTATGCCTGTTATATGTATTGATAATTGTTTGGAAACTTAACTTACTGTATGTACATCTCTTGGCTATACAAGGCAGAAAAGGGCACATCTGACAGAGACAGGGCTAATGTAAGAATAGATTTGCAGGACTAAATGAAAAAAAAGTAACAGCAGGCTCTAGGATAAGCACTGAGTTTTGACTAATGCCACAGCCTTGTATTTACCCTAAGTGTAATAAAGAGTCACAAAAACTACTATCTGCAGAACTGTACTCACATACCATATGCATTGTACATTTTGGGACCCAAGTCAGGACGGACAAAGTAGCTTGGCAGCCTAGAAGCCAAATTCAGTCTGCCATCTCTCTTAGTATATTCAGGAAGAGGAAGATTTTCCATCAAGTCCTCAAACCTAGAGAGCAAAGACAGACAAAGGCGGGTTATCCTCCTACAGCACTTACAGCAGGCCTGTCAGCACTGATACTAAAGGTTACTTGCCTTGTAGGCATCATATCTCTGAAGTCCTCCCCTGGAGGCCAATCCTTTAACTTTAGTACCATTGGCTGACCATCGTCTGACCTGAGCCGTTCTGCAAGAAACAAATTAGGATTTCTCCATGTAGTATCTTTTTATCACAGCCCGCTACCTTGTTAAAGCTGTAAGGGTTTTTGTACCTCTTACAATGCCCAGCAAAATGGATCCTGATTTTGTTTTGGGCTTCCAAGCAATATCATAGTATGACCAACAACAGTTCAACAACTAGATGTATAGATAGACAGACAGATAGCTATAATCACCTACAGCAGAAGTTTGACAGATCTTGCACAACTGCTAAGTCTTAGAATAGTTTTTATTCAGCTTCAAAAACAAGCCTTTCCAAAGCATTCTTCCTTACTCCTTTTACCAAAGTCTAAGGGAGTTTAATTTCAAGAGAAGTGGGACTTCCATAAAACTAAAGCTATTGGTTCTTGTTCTGAAATCAACCCTAACTTCAGTGTAAAGCAAGAAACCATGGTATACCACATTCAAAAATGCTAAAGGGCAGGTGGTCACAAAGGAAGACAGCCTTTAGTTTTTTTTAATTCTTCTTTGCTACAGCACTCAAATTAGCAGAGTGCCAAAACGAAACATTTGTTCCTTCACTTTAAGAGTTTTACGTGAGTCCTGACTGGAAACAGAAAGCGGGCAGCACAGAAAGATGGCATTACACATGCAACAGCAGATGTACGCTATGACAGCACTGACCATATCAACTGCTGTTTTACCTCAGATCTTAGGGCTACCTTAGATCTCAGGGCTAAGAGAGTTGATCTGGAAGTGGTACAGGAGTAGCTTAGAACTCATGGTAACATTTAGAGAAAAACAAAGTTCACTCTTCCACCACATTTTTCACAACTCTACATGAGGCCACCAATTGAAAAACTAGATGCACAGCAGTTTTAAAACTTTAGCATCCCCATTTCCCCAGAGAGTAACACCCTTCACTGCTTCCTACATTACCGAGGACTGTCAGCCAAACTGATCTAGCAGATCAGCATCAGAAGAGAAAGCATATCTAAGAAATTAGGACTTGGAGACCTGTGAATCACATCTGTGTTATGTATCAACAGGCTACAGAAGACAGCCTGAGTTTGCAATACAAAAAAATATTTTATTGAAATTAAAAGGAATTGAGAACTGCAGATACATAAACCAAAGTGACTGATTTAAAGATAACACACTTTGATAAGCTACAGATTTTAGAGAGGCAAGTGAACTGAAAAGCTTAAGGACTTGAATTTAAAGATGTTTCACAATTTCCCATATTCAAGATTTTGAACTCATCAATGATCTTTGTTCTAAACAAGAAGCAGCTTGCAGGGAGGCTATTCAGAAAGGATAGAGTGAAGAACTATCTGGATGAAAACATATAGATCTGACAAATTACATGAAACTGGACAAACCCCAGAAAATATCTCATCAGCAAAGAAAAGCAGGTGTAAGAAGGACCGAAACAAATAGTCAGACCTTTCAAAAGTCCACTTTGAGCCCCAAAGTATTCAAAGAAACAGCAAAAGATTAAAATTAATTGAAGTACCATATAGAGTAATCTCAATAACACCTCCAAAGTCAGTGGCTGTCTACATCTCTTTGGTAACTTAATGTGAGGGTGGGAGCCAGCCATGTATTTCAAAAACTTAGAATTCATGTAATGCAGAGAAGTCAGAGACATTAGGTAATTTGACAGCAATTTTCAGGAGAATTAGCGTGTGAAATCTCTGGACTAGTAGCAAATAATACTCCTCTATATTAGAGCTTGAACATGGCTGAAGAAACTCTAAATAAAACGTATTTAAAAGAAACTATCAAGAGTGATAAGGTTTTCCAACCTAGGTCACTAGTATTTCTCATGTACAGTGTGGTAAAAAGTT
The DNA here is from genome assembly GCA_013400495.1 of Nicator chloris. Taxonomy (NCBI): domain Eukaryota; kingdom Metazoa; phylum Chordata; class Aves; order Passeriformes; family Pycnonotidae; genus Nicator; species Nicator chloris. The sequence goes on from WAAE01010455.1 coordinate 32,512, forward strand.
TCTTTTTGACTAAAAGAAAACCAAAGATGATTTTGCAGAAAGAAGCATATCTGTCTGGAGACAAACTACAAGTAATATTTCTCAAAGATACCTTGACCCATACAAATTCCCTACTTTCACGAATGACCCCAGCACTAAACTGAAGAGTTTGTGAACTGTCCCAATTGCTGTCAATACACAAGGACCACATCATTATATCCTCCAAGGCCACTTATTTCTGATTAATAACAAAAACGGTAAGAAATTTAACAGTACAAAATACAATACTGTACTAACCATATAAAAAAAAAACAAGTCAAAACCTGGGAGTTCTTTGATTGGAAAATGACTAGGAAGGGAATATTCTTGCTCTGCAAATCTATAGTTTCATTGACTGTTGAACGAACATTCCATTGAGCCATCCAACAGCTCCCCGTTTCTGCAATATGCGCACGGCAATAAATACAGGAAACATTTGATACACAATGCTACAATCAGCAACATTGCAATAAACTTCTACAGCTCTAACATCTGTAACTGTAAGACTACTCAGATCCAGGTATATACAACCTAAAATGGACCACTCTGCTTTTCAGAAGCTCTTTAACCTGACCCATTATGTCCCCAGAAATTTTAGCTCGTTAGTCTTCCCATCCACACTTGGCAGAAGGGTTTCTCAAAGAAGAACTCGAGCATTAAATAATGTGTTATCATGTGAAGCACGCATATAGCACTGCTATTCATAATAGGTGTAAATTTGTATTTGTACTCACAGATGATCTACTACAAAAATAATTTGTAATGTCAAATTTACTTGACTGATATATTCCACCAAATCCAAGTTTTAGTATCAAAAGTCTCCGTCTGTTTTAGCTCTGCAGGTTCCCTTTAGTTTTACAACAAAAATTGAGGTTGAAAGGAGAGCAAAGGTAGACACATTACTTACTGTCTTAAAAACGGTAACTGAAGATTAATTTCACTGGGAAAAGTTTAAAAAAAAAAAAAAGTAGCTTCCCATGAAATGAATCATTTTTGGACACATGAAAGTAACACACACCAGCACACTGCAGTACAGACAGTTCTCTTGGACAGTCCTGCCCTAATCTTCACCAATAAAGCATTTTCTAGGGTGTGCTACATGTGAGGAACAATGGCTTCTTTGGGTAAGACTGATAGGTATTCAGATTTTTTCTTGATTTATTTTTTAGTAAAATAGGTGGAAAATGAAGAGTTGAAGACAGCAAGACAGACTGCTCAGTTAAACTAGTAAGCCATAAATATTACTTACTAGATATTATCTCAAAGCCATCCCAGAAGTCACGTACTTTCACGTCTGAAATTATGGCACAGTTCCTGCAGTTCACCAAATCTACATCTTGATCTCCAAATTCCAGGCTGAAAGCTTCTGGTTTCCAAAGTTCTGACTTCAACTTCTTATGGACACCAGATACCAGCACGGGCTGAGAATACAAAGATGAATGCTTACTCCACCATAACCAAATTTCTCACACATGCAGCCAAACTTTCTTAAGAGAGCCGAAACTCCTGGCTACCACCATACAAAAGACACCACAAATCTATTTTCATCCATGTCTGGTTTTTGTGCATCAAGCAAATAACCAGAGTCAAAGCAAACTTTAGTTCCACGCCATGTGCAGTTGCCTTAGAAGTGGCGTTGGATTAGACTTGCCAAGGCAAGTGCATTAGGTGTCTATGGAAAGGTGTTGGCAGCAGGTGTAGGCTCTGTGAGAGGAGGCTGGGAGCTGCCCCATGGTGGACACAGATGGTTCCACCTGGCTCAACAGACCCATCACTGGCCAAAGTTGAGCCCATAATCGATGCTGGCAGTATCTCTGTGATAATGAGAAAGGGTAAAAAGTTCTCCACAGCCGGCGCGCGCGCGTGTGTGTGTGAGAGAGAGAGAGAGAGAGGGAGAGAGGGAGAGAGAGACGGGAGGACACACAACACACAGATGGCAGGCAGGGGGAAGGGAGAGAAACTTTTCTGCATACACCAAGGTCAGTGATGGAGGAAGTGCTTGCAGCCCATCGAAGAGCATGGTGAGGCAGGCTGTCCCCCGCAGACCTGTGGAGGGCCACAGTGAAGTAGAGATCCACCTGCAGTCTACAGAAGATCCTGCACTGCATCAGAGGGATATTCCCTGGAGGAAGTCCATAGAGAGCCCATACTGGAGCAGGCTCTGGCAGAAGCTGTAGGGAGAATCCCACTAATAAGTAAGCTTTCTGGCAAAAATTGTCCACTGGGGACCCACACTGGAGCAGCCCATGGAGATGACTCATGTTGGAGCCATTTGTGAAGGATAGTATCCTGTGAGAGGAACTCCACCCTGAAGCAGCAGGAAAGTCAGGAGGAAAGGGCAGCAGACATAATGTTGTGAACTGATCACAATCCCCATCATCCCCCGTGTCACTCCAGGGGTTGTGGCATGAAAGAGGTAGAATAGTCAGAGATGAGAGAGTAAAGTTGAGCGTTTAGGAAAAAGGTGAAGTGAGGGGGAGAGGTAAGGTGTTTATTGATTTGCCTTTCTTCTCTACCATCCTACTCTATTTTTAATTGGCAATAAATTCAACTCCTTTATCACAAGTGAAACCTGTTTTGCCCATGATAGCAATCACTAAGGGATCTCTCTGGCTTTATCTTGACCCAGAAACTTCACCGATTTTCTTCCCCTGTTCTGTTGAGAAGCAGGAGTGAGAAAGCACCTGAGTAGAGGGGTCTGGCAGCAAGACAGGGTCGATCCACATGTGGCAGTAGAGTAGGTCCAGAATCCCACCACCTGTCCTTTTTCTCAAGCAGACGTGCAACTATCACTAGAAAGAGCATTTGTACTGAAGCCTTCTCAGGCAAAATTTTTGTATTTTAATATGAATTGTTTAACTATTTCACTTGTTATTTATGTATAATCACAGATCAACATTAATTCCGTAGGACAAAACCAAGTAGTGGAAAGAAGGCTGGTCACTTGCAAAAGGAGTTTTAAGATGCCTAGGCTGATGATGTACATATATTCCACACAGATATTTCAGTGGCCTCTCCCCATAAACACTCAAAGCATTTGCTAAACTGACAACAATTGGGAAAGGTATACCAGACAATCCTCCTAGACCTTTTCAGTTCCTCTCACTCGGCTGTCTCAAAAGAGAGTTACTAAACTTAAGAGCAAATGAAGAGGGTACGAAGAGAATCTGCACATGGACTATTCCCACCTGAAAAGCTTTAGCTTTACTAACTGCTACTTATGTTCAAAGGGCAGTTCCCTGGCTACGTAAGTTTGAATTAATTCCAAGCTGTGCCCTATATGTTCACAATGATCTGATGGTGGGTCTTGGTTTATTCACATGAAGAGCTCAGCACAACCCTGACAAACACAGATGTCCCCAGATGTGGTATCAGTGTGTTAGGCAAAGATACCTACAGAGTTATATACGTGCGACTTCAAAGGTATGCTGCTTAAACACACTCCAGTAACTAACTGCTCCTTCCTTTGTATTGTCCAATGGCCTCTAAAAGGCCTAGTTTCGATTTTAGTCCCTAAGTGAGGACAACTATTGATTCAGAAACGAATGGAAAAAAACCCCAACTCTGGAGATAACAGAAATGGCCTTGGTTTTCAAATACAATAAAACACAGCCATAAAGGTCTAGAAGGCAGCAATGAAGCCTCAACTCCAGAAGCATGAGATTTAAGAAAACAAAAAGGGGTTATTACTTTACTCCTGTGAATTTCAGGGGAATGCAAGAAAGCAAAAAACCCCACAGAAACATTTAGATTTGAATTGACTACCCTCACGCCAAAAAAGAGTATTTTCTTGTGTTGTGGCTGAACTTCCTGCACCCACTCCCACTTGTCCTGTCAGTGGGCATTGACAAGAAGAGCCTGGCTCCCTCTTAAGATTTCCTCCCCACACTTTCCGGAGCCTTCTTTTCTCTGGACTGAACAGTCCCAGCTCGCTCAGCCTCTTTTCATTTAAGTGATGCACTAGTCCCTTCATCATCTTTGTGACCCTTCGCTGCATTTCCTCTAGTAAGTCTACAACTCTTTTGAACTGGGGAGCCCAGAACTGAACACACTAAGGGGAACCATCACTTGCTTTGACTTGCTGACAACTCTCTTTGTCGTGAGGACATATTCTTGGCTCATGGTCACTCTCTTGCCCACTGGGGCCCCAAGATCCTTCTAGGCAAAACTGCTTTCCAAATGGTTGCTTCTCAGCAACTGCTGTAGGATGTTATTCTTCGTTGATGTACAGGACATTGCATTTTCCCTTGCTGAACATCACCGGATTCTTCTCAGTCCAATTCTCCAGCCTCTTCAGACCCTCTGAATAGCAGCACAACCATCGGTTGTTATAAGTAATTCCTCCTAGTTTTGTATTGTCTGCAAACTTGCTAAGGGTCTATGAACCCTATCCCATCTAGGTCACTAATGACAAGTACTACTCACCCCAAAAGTGACCCCCTATGATACACCACTAGTGACAGTGCTCTCACATATGGCATTTCAGTCAGTTTTAAGTCCATCACACTGCTCTGAGTCTGTGCTTCACTTTGTCTGATGACATTATGACAGTGTAAAAAGCCTTTATTAAAGACAAAAAACATCCAGTACTTTCCCTTCATCCACCAAGCCAGTTATCTCATCACAGAAGGCTACAATGCAGGTTAAGCATGATTCCAGCAGTACTCCTGAGCTCCTCTTCTCTTCATGACCATATCCCCACGGGATTCTTCCAAACAAGTATCTGAAAAGGTGAAAGCCTGCCCTCCCAAAGCCCAGATTTGTGATCATGATTTTTTGGTTTGCTCCCTCCTCTCAGAATCTTGATCTGAATGCCACCATCTATTAGTCACTGAAGCCAAAGGTGCCCCATATATCTCCACATCAACAACCAGTTATTCCTTGTGTGAAAGCACAAGGTCCAAAACAAATACCCTTCCCTAACTGCTTCCTTGATTAGGTGTCTCAGGACATTGACATCAATGCACTTCAGAAAACTTCAGGACTCCTTGTGACCTGTTGTGTTGTTCCTCCAGCAGATATCAGGGTGGTCCCATGAGGCTCAGGAAATGTGAACACAGGGCTTCCTCCAGTTTTCTGAAGACGGCCTTATCATGTTTATATGGCCAGCTGGCCTGTAGCAGATACTTGCCATAATGTTGTCCATGTTACTCTGCTCACTAATCCTGGCCCATAAGTTCTTGGATGGCTCATCATCAGTTCCTAAACAATTCCAAGCATTCTAGCTTCTTCCTCACAAAACCAGCAATGCTCCCTCCTCACCTTCCTGACCTGTCATTCCTGTGTTGTCCTTCCTGAACAGCCTCTACTTATTCCTTCCCATACTTCAACTGCACAGGCTATCCCACCACTTTGTCATACCAATAAGACCACGGCTGTCCAACTGCACGCTAATTCCTCCTGTTTGTTCCATGTGCTGCATGCATTAGTACACATGTACTTCAGAAAAACATCTAGTCACGTTGATTTCCCAGAAAGGGTGTGAGAGCTTCCTTCACAATGCTGTGATGCACACAGATCCTTCCTTACACGCATATACTTGAGGTGGACATCTTTCATCCTTGGTTTCTTGAGTATGAGATTACTCCTATTCACATCCCCTCACACTGCTTGCTTGCCAAATCAATCAACTAATTCCTTCCTTGATCATTGGTCATACTCTCCCTCCCTTGTTCCTGCTTATAGGTCGTCTCATAAGGCTGGCCAGCCTCTTGACAAAGATGCTTTTTTGCTTTTTTTTTTTTTTTTTTTTTTTTTTTCTT